>VDFB02341077.1:98038-230377 GCA_007258455.2 Sequoia sempervirens | reverse complement strand
GTGTAACCTCCACCTTGCAACCATCCTTGATTAGAGTAGCTGAGAAGAAGGCCCTATTTATATAAAACCTATCAAGCCTGCAAAGAACTCTCCTTCCACTTTTTTGATAATTAGACCAAGTGAACCAGATATCTTTACAATCCTTCTTTTGGATTTCAATGGGATCCTCAAGATTTAGCTTGGATTTTAGTCTCAGCCAATGAAATTTCTCATAATCTTTCCAAACATGACCCACACCCCCATATTTTTCTTCCTCTTTTTCAATAAAATTAAAATCACCCCTTAAAGTCCAAGGGATATCTTGAAGATTGAACATCCAATTCCAGAGCATGGCCTTGTCCTTATAGTCATTAGGATCATAAACTGACAAATACCAAAGAAATCCTCTTTCTTCTTCAAAATTACCCATACAACCCTGTTGCAAGGAGAAACTCTGGAGCTCACCACATATTGGTTCTAGTTGTTGGCCATTAGAATAACAACCCCTCTGTTACCCTGGTCATGTTTGGTCACAAATTAGGAAGTATCCTTCCAGATTACCTTTAGGCTAGTCTCCATTTGAATTCTTGCAAGAGCACAAAATCCTTCTACTTTTTTGGGCACCCAATCTCCTTACCATGTGCTTTCTATCAGGAGTCTCAAAACCCCTTACATTCCAAGAAAGACAATTAACTTCCATTCTTTTGTTCATTAATTAAGGGGCCTTTATCTCACCTAAAGTTATCAAAGAATTTAGGTAGTTTATTTTCTGCCTCAATTCTTTTTGCATTGGGTGGAAGGATCACCCCACTAAGTTTCTTTTCCATAAACTTTTCCATGGGTGCACTTATATTTTTAGCTAAATGTAACCACACTCTTTTTCTTTTTCTATCTAAATTATTTTGCAAGTTTTCAATAATTGGTAACTAACATTCTTTTATAGTCACTAACATTTATACAACATGCATAGCTTTGTAATCAGTACGATTGGAAAATGATTCCTAGTTCACCATACTTTTGGTCCGCTTCTTTAATCAGCTGATTTAATATCCAACATTTCTTTGAATGCCTAATACTCTTGGGGAATTTAGGCGTTCATGTCTTGCTAACAAATATTCAAGTTATCAAATTTCAATGTTAATGTCTTTATTAGAGTGATTTTTTCCATTACTCAGCAAAAGAGAGTTGTTTAAATTAAAGGTTGAAATACGGTATACTTTGCATAATACCTTTAAATTTTATAATGGAATATTTAGATTATTGTAGTCAACTATGGGATAATACATTAGGTTACTTAATACTTGAGAGGTAATTTAATTTCATGGATAGTTTCTTATTTGTTGTCAATTGTATAATAATGTTGTCATCCATAAATATGATTTGGTATTAACAATATTGTTTCTTAAAAATCCTTAATTACTAGTCTTTAGAATTGCAAATATCTAACTTGAAAATAAAATCTTTTGATTTGAGTGAGATTATGATATTTATCTTTTATACCTTTATCATTAAAGAAGTTTTAATTAAGTGTGAATGGTTTAACTTTAACTATTTTATCAACTACTAATACTTAAATTTAGTTGCTCTCAAAAACATGAACAAACATATCCAATGTAGTGACGAATGATGGTAGCCAAGCGTAATATTCTTTGAGCTGAATGTAGTGGCGAATGATGGTAGCCGAGTGTAATATTCTCTGAGCTCAATGTAGTGGCAAATGATGGTAGTCGAGCGTAATATTCTCTGAGCTTAGTTTGCAATGTATTTGCAACCTGAATAATGTATACTCGATCCTCACATTACTTTCTTTGGAATCCACAGTGTTTACGGGCTAGGGGGAATTAGTTGCAAATTCGGCACTCGCCATGTCCTTTATCATAATTTAGCCATTATAATTGTGGGGCACCGATTCATTATATCGTATGTAATCCAATATCTAAATATCTACTAAGTGTTATTTTTAGATGGACATTACATAGGATGCAACGGAAAAATAATATTTTCCCACCAAAAGATAATTTAATAGTAAAAAAATACATTAAAGAAAAATGAAATATAAATTACAAAGAATTAAAAATATTTAACATAGATGAATTAAAATATCTAATAAATAAATAAAAGATAAAATATTACCGTAGCCAAGCATAATATTCTCTGAGCTTAATGTAGTGGCGAATGATGGTAGCCGAGTGTAATATTCTCTAAGCTCAATGTAGTGGCGAATGGTGGTAGCCGGGCATAATATTCTCTGAGCTTAGTTTGCAATGTATTTGTAGCCTGAATAATGTATACTCAATCCTCACGACTTCCTCCAGACTAGGGGGAATCAATTGCAAATTCGACACTTGCCATGTCCTTTATCATAATTTAGTCGTTATAATTATGGGGCACCGATTCATTATATCATATGTAATCCAATATCTAAATATCTACTAAGTGTTATTTTTAAATGGACATTACATAGGATGCAATGGAAAAATAATATTTTCCCACCAAAAGATAATTTAATAGTAAAAAAAATACATTAAAGAAAAATCAAATATAAATTACAAAGAATTAAAAATATTTAACATAGATGAATTAAAATATCTAATAAATAAATAAAAGATAAAAGATAAATCAAAAAGATCAAATGAAACATTTTACAAGTACAAAAAATAAAAATCATAAAGAAAAAAACAAAATCAATGAAATTTAATAGAAAAATCAAAATTGAAATCAAAGAGATTTGATCAAAAAACTCAAAAAGAAAAATCAAAAAATTACAAAGAAAAATCAAAATCAAAATAAAAAAGAATTGATTAAAAAAATCAAAATGAAAGGGATTTTATAAAAAGAGAAATCAAAGATAAATCACAAATATTTTGATAAATTAAAAAATCAAATCAATAAATAAAAAATATTAAAACATCAAATAAATAAATCAAAGAAATTTGATCACAAAGATATGAAAAATATTTACTAATAAATCTAAGATTAAGAAATTCATTATTAATAAAAAAAAATGATTATTATTAAATAATGTTATTACGCCCAGAGGTGTATTACAATGACATCCATCAAAAAACAAAATTCAACGTAAGGAAAAACTATTCAGGTGACGTGCAAATGTTGCTTTTTAAGATTTTAAAATCAATTTAATTACGATGAGAGGCCTAACATCCAAAAATCTTTGTAAGGAAAAACTAATCAAGTTAAATTTGCGGTCATGTTTTTTTTAAATTTTTAAATCAAATTAATTTAAAAAATAAATTAAAACTAAATACTTAATGTCATGCAAAATATTTGTAAGGAAAAACTAATAAAGTTAAATTTAACGTAATGTTGTTTTTAAGATTTTAAAATCAATTTAAAGCAGATTTTTACGCGGAGATTACAATGGCATCCAAAAATCTTTGTAAGGAAAAACTATTCAAGTGACGTGCAAATGTTGCTTTTTAAGATTTTAAAATCAATTTAATTACGATGAGAGGCTTAACATCCAAAAATCTTTGTAAGGAAAAACTAATCAAGTTAAATTTGCGGTCATATTGCTTTTTTAAATTTTTAAATCAAATTAATTTAAAAAATAAATTAAAACTAAATACTTAGTGTCATGCAAAATATTTGTAAGGAAAAACTAATAAAGTTAAATTTAACGTAATGTTGTTTTTTAGATTTTAAAATCAATTTAATTAAAAAAATAAATTAAAATACTTAGTGTCATATAATAATTTTTTAAGTTTTTAGGGTGAACATTTATTTATAGTAGTAACACAAATATATTTTTTATAATTATATGAAATTTCAATCTATTTATTCAATTAGGGTTAGCATACCTATATTTAGAAAAATCTATGTAAAATACATAGATATTTTTTCCTTCTCGAAGTGTCTATTTTAAGTTAATGCTAGTCTAAGGCGTTTTTTTAGCCACTTTTCCAGTCATGTTTGCAATTAATAGATACAAGAATTATGACAATTAAAATTAACAATTTCTAATTTTAACTAATAATATGACTGAACCATGTTATTAGAAATTGTTTTAACAAAAGAAATAACTAGTGTAACGATTTAGGTTTTTTTAAAGAACCATCTAAATTTATTAAAATTATTATTAACCCCAACAAATAGTGTGGAGGAAACATAAACCCTTTTTTTCAAGAACCATCTAAATTTATTAAAATTGTTAACCCCAAAAATGTGGAGAAAATATTTGGCGTATTATAAGTTTTTATGAGTCGGCTAGCTTTCCAATGCCCTTTAAATGAAAATTCACTATAAAGAGGGCGAATGCCGTTTAAATGAAAAATTCACTATAAAGAGGGCGCAGATGTGTGATGCTGTGAATATTGCCACGGAGAATGCAGATGTGTGATGCTGTGAATATTGCCACGAAGAATTCAGATATAAGAGGAAGAGGCCAAATTACAGGAGGGAATCTAGATTAAACATAAGAATGAGCACAGAGGAGGAAAACCTGCGGAAGATGATATTGGAAGAGGAGGCAGCTTGGGAGCAATATTTGGAGAGGGAATTCCAGAGAAGAGAGAAGTACCTAGATGAACGCTTTAAGAAGATGTACGAGGAGGAGGAGGAACTCAAGAACAAGGAGATAGCGAAACAGCTGAAGAGGATATTGATGTGTGATGAAATCCAGATGGATCGACATGAAAGAAAGGTTTGTCGGGCGATTCGGTGGATGATTCCTAAAGACCAATACCAGGTAACACCAATTATCCTTACGTTCTTTCATTTTTTTTATTTTCTTTACGCATGTTGCCAAAACCGAGACATTGTATGTATTTGTTGTCTCCCCTTAATTCTGTTTTCACTTTTGTACACATTATATAATCAATCTGCTCTGGATATTTTGTGAGGTATTTTAGGTCACACATTCTTTGCAAATAGCTTGCTCAAAGGGTGCAAAGTATGGTCTGTATTAAAGTTATTTTTATACACAAGTATTGCTGACCATGTAGACATTTCCCAGGTAAGAAACACACGGCGTAGACATTTCCCTGATAGAAGCACCACAGTTTTGCATGAGACATCCAAATTCGCATATTGTCATGAACCTAGTGGAATACTACATGGTGAATTAGTAAAATGAAAAACTTCAATTTCAAGAACCACATAGTACAGTAGCCGATCCAACTGATTTATATTATTGTCTTACCCCTTTGCAAATCTGTTATGTTGCTGATTATTTTGGAGCCAATGCATCTGAATCTGCTATTGGGATGGGAAATTGTGGTCCTCTAAATCCGGTGGTAGGATACTTAACTCTTTAACTAGTTCTTCGGTTTGCCTACAGATGCTGAAAAATATCAGTATTGCTTAAAGGTACAGTTCTACAGAATTTAGAAGATTACTAATGATTTCACCTCCTTGTTTCATTAACAGCAACTGTGTTTAATTGTATTCTTGGTCAATGTTGGGTAGCACAATCAGGAGCATCCACCTTTATAGTGCTTTGGCTTTTACCCTCCTTTGTCAGGAGTACTAATAGTTTAAGACGAAAGATAAAAAATTAGCTGTCACCTATGTTACAGATTAAAGGAGAAAACTAAAAACAAAACATTTATCAAAAGGAAACTTTCTTCAATACTTTAAGGGAATTAGAAATATATTCTATCAATAAAAATCTGAAATCACCAAAATCAACATGAGGCATGTTTGTAGCAAACCACCTAGGACTTTAGTTATTCAAATTAATTTCTCTTTATTAGGAAAAAATACATTTGCTATTCAAACTCCATCCTCTAGCCAGATTCTGAATCTCATTACATTCCCCTAGTCCATCTGGCTTTAGATTTAGATGACTGAGATAAAGAATCCAGCTATGTGGAAAATCATGGTGTGAACGCAAGTCAAATAAGAGTCAATGCAAACCCAATTACCTGCACATTCTATTTGGGATAACTTGGTCAAAACAAAGAGGTTGATCAGCTGATAGTCAATTGACCCAAACTCTCAGCAAGGCACTATATCATTTTGCAAGATCTCCATGCCAAAAGATAAAAAAATGAGCACATAGGCAATAAATTTTATAGTGAAATACAGTCTATATCATTTTACATTGGACTTTGTTGAACTCAGGCAGCTTCTGTAGAACTTTAACATTTTTATCAACCAATAGAAAATACTATTTACGCTTAGTAATTTCATTTTTTCAGCTGCTCACAAATGCTGGAGTTTTCACCCATGAATAGGTTTCTCCAGGGTGTATCTGTGTTTTACTTTCAAGGTTACATGCTTGTTTCTCTCAGTTGTTGCTAATTCTTGTTCAGTTCATTTTAGTATTTGTTGCCTTCTAAATTAAATCAATAATTGATGAGCTATCAAATGCAATATCCATTGTAGTTTACAGATTAATGCCCCTTAGATGTCCCCCTTTCTAGGGATGTCCGGGTTTTGTTTAAAAAGGAGGAAGTCTGAGAGAGTTGAGGGTGGTTCATCCCATCCCCAGAATTTCTTGGACAACCAAGATGCGTTGCTAGGCTTCAAGGATGCATCCCCGAGAAACACAAGTTCCCACTAAGTTTTCTTGTAAAGTCCAAAGATCCATATATATATATATGGATATCCCAAAGGTAACATAAAAAATTCTTGCTAATTTGAATCATATTTGTACCTATTTTATAATTTGTTATTTTGTTATTGTACTTGCCTATTACTCAAATCCAAAATAGATGGTATACTTTTTAGTGGTTTTTGAATCTATGAGAACTTGTATTTCTCATAACTAGCAATGGATAGTCTTCAAAATAAATCCTTTAAATTTCAGTTAAGATGACCTCTACTCCTTAAAAGTTAACATTGACCAATATAAAGAATGAAGACTATAGACCTTAAATATTGAAAATAGTGGTCCAGACTCCATCATATGAAATGGAAGCCATGTTTGATATGCATAGCTAGTAAAATAGGGAGTGAGGAATATGAGCAAGACATAACTATGTTAACGTAAGCAATGAAGTTTAATGGACATTCAACTGATGCCAAAATAATTTAAAGAATTCTACAGAAATTGTTTGAATCACAGTAGCTATGCTGTATTCTTTCACAAAGATATAATAAATACATCTGAATTGTAATGAATATCTACTCTTAGAAGTAATTTTCCAAAAATTAAAAAATAAAGGAATGTTTTTGCATACAACACATATTACAACAATAGTGAGGTCACAAATACCCACTGTCTCGTCCACCAAGTTCTGCAACAGCATCCACTTAGCGCTCGTGTAAATCAGAAGTCCACCGCAAGCGTTGTTTTGATGATGTCATTCCAGAAGTAACAGAACTATTCATTGCATTGTTTGAACCCACTGGTACTACACCTCTTTCGTGCTGATCAGGACCTTTGGCCCTGTGGGGCATCAAACTAACTGCTGGATATTTTCTTGCATTGTACATTTTTAACAGACTGCAAAATATGCATAAGGACAAAGTTTGTTTAACAACCACAATAATTGGAGAATCCCTTATGACATGATAGAGAACAAACAGAAGATAGGAGAAAAATAAAAGATGTCTCTCCTTTTCTGGTTGTGCCACTTGTCTAATATGAAGCAAATTTCCTAGCAAAAGCAACAAGTATCAACAAACCTACCAGTGGACAAGGTTTATAAAGCAGTAACAACAAACCTACAAAGATATCATCAAGAAGAAGTATACAATTCCATTTGGTTAGACCCAATGTAGGCACTACATATTCTCAAAGATTGATTTTAGATGGTTTATATATTCAAGTGCATTGCGACAAAGTGTACAAAGGAACGGCATTTCTCACAATAGATGGACGCAATGGATACCTGCATTATCACTTAATCTAACCTTCCATGCCCTGGAAACCTGTACTAAAAATCCAGGACAACCTTGTCTAATATCTCTCTGGTCAAAAGATGTGTTTAATACCCCTTTGCAGATCGATTGGATTTATCAGCAAAACTACCAAAACTGAGATATGATAAAGGACTTGTAAGCAGCAATAATAAAAAATCCATAGCTCCAGGATGAAACTTCCATGTAAGGGGAAATGTTGTATACACAGCCTTTAAGCACTGTCCAAACATCTCCTTCACTTTTGTGTTGTTTCACTTCATCCATAGAAATTAGCGTTCTATTTGACTGTCCCTGGAGCCCTGCAGCACTGAAAAATTATGAATTTCACCTTAACTGTTGTCACATTCTGTTCAGTCATCATGCATTTATTATTATACATAACTCTGAAATGTTTTCCCCTTTCAGATTCTTCACAAGTTAAATTTCAGTATAAAATGTATTTAGGAGGAAGGAAGTAACTAAAAAGGCCTCTGCGGTATTAATAGAAGAGGAGATGAAGGCCCAACAAGTGCAACACACACCTTCTAGGGGAGAAAAACAAGATTCAACACAAACAAAAGGGAAAGGACCACCATAAACATCACCACCATCTTCATATAGCTCTTCATCCTCCACCACCACATCGTCAATGCAATCCAATGATTATTTGCAACAACAAAAATATATACAACCAATTGCAACTACATTGCTACTCCAACTACCATTGGTTGGATCATAGGTGGACCTCTTAGGCATATTGCCACTTTAGAAGTTTCAACTTTGTGACATATTTCACCAAATAGCAAGGGGGGATATCCTCAAATAATATGCAGAGAATACAAAACAATTAGAGGATGTAATAAGTGTTATTCATAACAAGTTGCAACAGTTGCTGAGGGTTACTTCACAATCAGTTGGGAAAAATAAAGCAATTGGTAGATGGAGTTATCAATAAAATGAATAATTAGGCCTCAACACTCCACACTAATATTTTAGTAAAGGTGAAAAAATACAAAATGGATGAGGAAAGAAGAAATGTGCGGTGATTCATACACAATTGGATTCAAATATTAATAGGTGATTCATACACAATTGGATTCAAATATTAATACTTTGTAAATCAACCTTAGAATTATTAACATTTTGTATTAAAACGAAGTCCATGAACAAAGGAAAACAATTGTACAGGTCATCAAATTCGATTCAAAAGAAGCAAGGCAGAAAAAACTATCTTCCAAATAGTTGTATATTGTGCCTCTGAATTGGCAGACGATAGTGATATCAGGAAACTTACTATAAGATGAAACCTCAAACTTTACAATGACTGCATTAGTTGCAGAGAGAGATAGAACAAATAGTTACAGTGGCTAGTCATAATGTGATAAGATTTAAGCATTCCTTTATGTTTAATAAGTGTATTCTTATCAGGCACCATAAAATTGCTGCTAGGCAAAAATATGAATACAGTCAACAAAATATAACCACTATCTAAAATGACCTGTAGACAGCTAAGGGGAGTGACAGTTACATGACACTTTTGGATCAATAGTAAACATCGAGCATTGTGTATCCAATGAAGATTTTCATCAAGTGTCTTGCATGGACTACATAATACGTTCAAAGTTTTTATTCCAGAGTATTTATTGGACTATTTTCATCACAGTTGACCTGTCTAGTTGATTGGAATAGCATTTAAATATGCCCATCCTTTGAATGCTAAAGCACTAGAGTTTGTAATCAATTCAAATTCGGAGAGAATGACATAGTGGTATAATACTAAACATTTCACACACATGATGAAAATATAAACAATTAAAATCTTATGCAACAAGTTCTTCGAAACAACTGGGTAATTTTTTTGCTTCAATTACACACTGCTGTTTCCAAAAAATCATTATATAATTTCCATGGACTGTGGAAATCTTGTGTTCACCAATGACAATCTTGTCGTTGAGTGATTGTTCATGGTGTAGCTGAGTGTGGGTTTTCTGGAATCAACATCTATTCAATTACAATCTTATATAAAGGACCAGTCGAAAAGCCTTCCATAAATTAATTTGAATAACTGACAAGCAAAGTTTCTTTCTATTTTCTATTAGGAAAGCTCTGAGTGAGTACTGGTTACATTCATCAATGCCCTCCCTCAGTCAAGTTTATTACAAAAACAAAAGACTATCCACAAAAGCTTTTTGCAGAACTTTAGTTAGACTAAAGCCTTATTAGACAATTTTTTATCCTTTGACTCCAACTAAACGATGCGAATAGCTTTGTCGAGGGTTAAATGATTGCACATATACACACAAAACTTTGAAGCAGGCGCCATTGACTACTTAGAAGAATGGACAGCAGTCAGAGATTTCAATTGAAAATTGATCTCCACCCTAATAGAGTGGCTTCAGAGAAATAGAGCGAGATTTTGAGGAACAAAGCATGAGTTTGCGAAACATCAGCTAAATCAGTTGTCTTTCATTTGAAGAATACCAAGCACTCAGAAAAGGGCTTTGGTGTATTTGCGGACTGATGTTGCAATACAAACCATAAAAAATCCTATCAGGGCTGAATTTCCATGGATATCCAGGTGATGCAGGAGCACCTTAGTATGATCATGCCTCCATGAGCCAACTTCAAGTTTTTGAATCAGAAATGATGATCTAATGTTGTAATAAGGTCTAATAGACCTATTTAAGTTTGTTTTAGGTCATTCATAGGTATTTTGGAGTCATTTGTGTTGAAATGTAAGAAGTTGCAAAAAGATGTAAAGTTGTCAATATAAAATTGAATAAGTGCAACAAATTGCAAATAGAGGAAGATTAAAGGTCAAGGTAGTTAGAGAGACAGTTTTAGGCATTGTATGGGCTTTATAAAGGCATGATATAACCTCATTCAATTCAAGGAAGATTGGGAGTTGATTTATGAAGAAGAATTTTGATGAAAAAACACAGTTTTCTGTATTTTACCAGCATTTTCTGTGTTACAGGCCATTGTACGGCCATTTCTTGTGCACAACTTCTCTCCTCCTCCTTTGGAAGTCATTGCCTTGTGAGTCTACTTCAATCTGAAATTGATTTCATTTAGATTCAATAAGTATTGAGAAAGACATTGGCATTTTTGTTCTGGTGGGTCAAAACCCTCTTCTAGGGTAGCAGTCAACACATTTAATTGCATTTCTCATAGTTTAACTGATGAAACTTCTTCAAAATTGGTGAACAGAGAATTTTGAGTGTGTTATTAAAGATTCCAAAGTTTCAGAGGGCAAGGATAAGGTTTTGGTACGTTTTTACATTGCCCTAGGTCTGCAATTCATGAAAAATCTGGAAAATTGACCCTGTACAGTGATGATTTTTGAGTTTGAAGATGCAAAGGGTGTTCTTTTGGGGTGGAAGTATTGTAAAAGGTTGATTAATGGTGTTTAGAACCCTTCCTTGTTAGGGTTTGTGGAAGTTACAAGTTTAGAGTCCCTTTATATTGTCTGACCTGTGAAGACAAAGTTGTTTGAGTCTGGTAAAAACCAGTTTACAATGAGTTTTGTGGAGTATTGCTTGTGGATGCGAAGTCTTACTTAGGTATTGATGTTTGTAAAGGAGTATGGGAGTACTTTGAGTCATTTCTTTCAAGGTTTGGTGAATAAACAAGTTTGATTTCATCTTTATGATGACTGTCCTGTTAAGAAAGTGTTGTTACAGTCCTAATTAGGACAGGAAATGCAAATGTTGATAATTCCTATGTGGAAGGGCCATGGTATCCTTTGAAGGATGATCCATTGTGGGAGTTTGTATGCCATTTGAATCTTTTCAAGAGTTCTTGAGAGTCTTCTTTAGTTGTTTGACAAACATAAAGGTCACTAGGAGCCTAAATAGGCCGGTTGGGACAGTCCATCTTGAGTTTTCTCATATTTGAATTGTATAAGTGGATATAAGGGTTTGTGTTAGTCAAGTTGGTGTTGTTCATGTTGGTTGAGGGTTTAACAAGATAATTCTATTGCCCTAGCCTCTGTTTGGTGTTGTGAATCAAGGTTTATGAAGGGAAAGAGAGTCCAAATTGTAAGGACAGCAAGAATTTGTTAGCGATTGACAAGTTGAGTGTGGATTGAGAATTTGCTTCCCCTGCATTGCATCACCAGGGATCCAAACCCTAACAAATTCAACATTAATGTCAAACCATAAAGGACATTGTTAGAAGCAGGAATTACCTAAAATAATTCTTTTCATTAAAATTTTGGCTATGGACAAGTAAAATTGCAATGGGGCAAAATAGGAATATGAATTCCAGAGACTTCAATTTATTTTGCTTATATCCCAAAAATGTAGTGGGAAAATCTCTTTATAATGACTATGCAATCTTCCTTTTCAGCGCCTTAGAAATGAGAGACAGTCCAATGGCTTGTACAAATATTATGGCAAAAAATGTAGGCCAAACAGATCCACCTGGAGATGCCATCTCCTCAACTTTGGCATGAAAGGTTCCCAGATCAATGCCATCCAATATTGTGTCTGAAATTCCATCATCCACCTCAAAATCCAGCATCTCAGGCTCTGCACAAAATTTTCACTTGCCATTAAACACTAACATGCCACCGAAATATTTCAGTTCTATAAATTTGCCAAAAGAAATAAAACCCTCTGACAGCCATTCAAGCGACAAGCATTTACAACCTATAAAAAAGTGTAACTTAGCAGTCGTCGGTTTGCATATGAAAGAAATTGTGTATTGCCTTGGCTTTAGACTGGTGAATACTATTTGGGGCTGAAGGCAAAGTGTGGTGTAAAATAAATCTTTCGTTGTGCGATTGAGATAACAAATGCATAAATGCCAGGATACAGAGTTGCAGCAGAGCCCAGCTCCACATCTGAATACTGACTTTTATGCATTTTGTTCACAGATTTCTTTCTTTGTTCCTTTTCTGCAACAAGAAACCTTAATGCCCTACTTATTGGATCCTGGTAATGGATGTCCTGGAGGTCAACAGGACTGGCCACTTCTCCTCTATGGCAACTCATGAGCATAGCTAATCGCCAACTGTAAAAACCATCTGATAATCTGTAGAGCCTCCTCTATACTCGTGCGCTCTCTTGCCTAGAAATGCTCGCAAAGCCTCTAACAATCTGCAGAGCACCAATCAGAGAGCCGAAAAAAAAAATTGAATATTTATAGTAAAAAATGTGCATCTTTAACTGACCGAACTAACAAACATTGAATAAATGTTAGAACAACTGAATTTTAATTGGCCATCACAGGATAGATTAATCACTGTTTATGTTTAAATCCTCCACTATAGTTCCTTCGGCAGGAACAAATAAGAGTCCTAAGATATAGATTGTTGGTTTCGTTGATATCGGTATTGTATTTGTTTCATGCATTAGGTAGATTTCTTGAGCTATATTTGAATGGTGAAACTAATATCTTGTTATTATTGAAATACAGGAAGTGTTAAAGTATGATGATGGAATTGAAGGCAAAAAGATAGCTGAATCAAAAAATTCAGCAGCATTGCTTAACAACCAGAATCCTGGCAATGTTACATCTGGATTAAAAGGTTGCCAATGCTCTACAGCTGGTATTATTTTATTCCTCCTATTGCTTCCTAATGCCATGCAATTGAGAAGTAACATTAAAATTATGTCTCCCCTTAAAATTCTTTATTTGTTCTTTTTAAATTATGTTCAATAAGAAGTATCTCTACGACTCTTTCATCAGAAGGATATGGAATTTGTTTCTAATAATACCAATGCACAACCAGTTCATCCTTGGATGGCACTAGTCTGTAAATAAGTTGATGTTGGTCCCTGTAGGTACTATTAATTCTTCCTTGTTTGCAAAACAAAGTTGCCATGTTACACTTTCCACTTGTACTCTTCCTTTCGCTCATCATATATTATATATGTCTTTTAAATATCACATCAATTTCTATAGTGGAATTGATAGGATCCAATATCTCTCTCTGTGACAGAAAGAAGGTACATCCAATAAGTGACTATATTTTGGCAATATCCTTTAGAGGTTCTGAAGTAATATTATGCTCTTCTGCTCCATTGATTTCTATAGTGGAATTGATAGGATCCAATATCTCTCTATGTGACAGAAAGAAGGTACATCCAATAAGTGACTGTATTTTGGCAATATCCTTTATAGGTTTTGAAGTAATATTATGCTCTTCTACTCCATTGAGACTCAGAAGTGTTTTTAATGTAGGGTTGTAATTGGTCCATGGAAGAAAAGGAAGGTTAGTACAACTCCTCTACCATGTTAAACTTTGTTAACTGCTAGTCCTCATCAGAAAGACTATCCAAAAAAATCCATCCAGGTATAAGCAATGTCCAGAATTGCTTTATCCAGTCATCACTCTATAATCCTTCTTTTGGCTAAGTATAACATGCCCAGTACTTGTAACTTGTGGCCTTTGACAATTTCTTACTGATCCCTACAAAAACCTTAGATTGCCCATCATTCTGGTTGAATTCTTTATAACAAAAATTATTGGTTGAATGTACATTTTTCCATAAAAAATGAAAGCTTGCTGCTAAGAATCTTTGCAATGGAAATGATGAATGGTGAAAGAAAGAAACTATAAGATCTTCTATATGCTCCTAGACTTAAAAAGAATCTCTTGTCTGTATCTCAAATGGCTAAAAAGCATCTGATTGTTGAATTTGGTGGATAGATGCTTTATTCAGTCAAATATAATTGAATCCTCCATAATGTCATAAATGGGTGTCTTTCAAACAAGAGAGGACACTTATATAATGTATGAGTGATTGTGGATAGATAGGGTTAGGTGAAGAATTTTTTAAAGTGATGTGGAAATTAGGGATCCCTAATTTTGATCTAATTACACACAATTGTGGGACAAATTTGTGGGCAATTTATGATCATGGTATTTTTTCTACAGCTATGTGAATCATTTGTTGATCTAAGGCATTACTAATTCCTAGGTTTGTTGCACTGCAGATACAATTCATATGGTTAGAAATGTTCAGATATCTCATGACGATGTTAATGCGCAAGAGTCAGCTACACAATTACATTTTGTTGATGAGCTGTGTGGATTGTTGCGTAGCTATGGTGTTCAACCTGTAGAGTTATCAGAGCAGGTCTTAGAGCAACATCACAAGACCATTGAAAAGATGCCACATGACATGCTTCAATTGTTTTGTCATATTCTTGGGGTGCAGAACTTATAGCAGCAATGCCAAGGTAAACAGTATGAGGGAGATTGCAGTGCTTATCCACACTTTGCTGGTGATGTTGAGGCTAGTGGCCATGATAAGGCTATAGCATTGTTGAGACTATGAACTTGTTTATGCTATGTTTACGATTAATATATGATTTTTTCCTAATATCAGGACATCATTGTTGAGACTATGAACTTGTTTATGCTATGTTTACGATTAATATATGATTTTTTCCTAATATCAGGACATCTTGTTGATTTGGAATATAATTTTATTTGGTTGTAATTTTGACTTGTCTTGTAGTATACACAGTAAAAATTAGACAAGGAAAAGTCTCAAATAAATTACTTAACTTTGTTTTTTTAGATAAAAAAAACAAATTTGTGTTTTTATTTATAAATTTATATATCAAATATAATTGTATAAGTTTTAAAAAAAACAGCTAATTAAATGTCTTCTTTTACTATGATATCATTGTTTACATTTTTTAAAGTTAATTAAATGGATGAAGTTGAATTTGAAGACGGACGATGAAGATAACAAAGAAACAAAGAAGAGAAGGTAACACAATAAAAAACTTATGAGAAGATATGGATCTTTCTTGCATAAATGCATTACCTCATCCCCATTCTCACTACCTTTTCTTATGGGAGATCAAGGACACAGCAGCTAGGTAGAGGCAAATTTCCTTTTTTGGGTAAATATTTGATCTACATATAATTGAATATTGAATACAGCGATCATGATTCACACCTCGATAGCTTTTAATCTTTCTGTTTAGGTTTGAAGGGTTAATATGCTGTATATGCTTGAAGGGATATACAAAATCATACAACATATGTTGGAAATATATATATGAAAAATTTTGCCTGGAGGTTTTTGTCCTGTATTTAGAAACTTGACTATTGTATTGGTAGCTTTATAGATTCACAAAGAATAAAAAAAGAATCTAAAATAATTTGGACACAACTTTGCTTGGAGGTTTTTGTCCTTGTCCTGTATTTAAAAGCTTGACTATTGTATTGGTAGCTCTATAGATTCATAAAGAATAAAAAAACAATCTAAAATAATTTTTAACTACAAAGTTGAAAATAGAAAAAAAATGTGTATTATCATTTACAAATATGTGGCATATGAGAATCATGATATAATTTTTGTGATATTACATATTATGTCAATTTCTAGCTTGTCAATGCAAGAAATATATGAATATAGATATAGATAGTAAGAGTAGAGAATATGTAGGAAATTGGTGTTCATTTTGAGACAACATACAACATAGATATACTTTTAAAAAAAATTCTTTTATAAAAATATAAATTGACAAATGAATAATGTTACAAATTACAATAAATATACTTAACAAGGATGTGGTGTTGTGCTCTGTCCTTTGTCATTGTATACTGAACAATTTGATGTTATACTTAACAAGGATGTGGTGTTGTGCTCTGTCCTTTGTCATTGTATACTGAACAATTTGATGTTTCGAGATTAGATTGTTTGGTATGATCTCCTTTAAAAACTGTTTGCAAAAGTCTGCCAAAAAAATTTAAATACAAAATTTTAAATCCCACTACTCAACTTCTCATCGAGAAATAAATTTTAAGTAAAGAAAATTAAATTAAAAATAACTAGATGTAAAATTCTAACACATCAAAATATGACCCAAGACAATAATTGGATGTTTATAGTAGCGAGCTATGAGGAAGATGGCTTGCCAGATGTTGCCAACGATCTTATGGGTCTTGTTGTACCTATGGATGTTCTAGCAGACGTGAACCTATTCTAAGAACAAGATAGAGCTACTCTTGTGCATGACAATAAACTTGAAGTTGTTTAAAGAAGCAGTTGTCAGAAGTTAACCACTAACACAATTTAACTTTGTTCTGAGTACTTGTATCATATTAGAATACTAAAATTCTTTCGAACTTAGAAGATTTCTTGTACAAGTTAGCTATACAGATGGGAGCAAAAAAAATTTTTGCCCTTTAACAAAGTAGTAAATTGTTATTGCATCAGTCTTGGTTTTGATATGTACAAGCATATCTAAGGATATGACAAACATTCCATCCTTCTTATTGCTTTCAAACAAGAACGAGAGGTAGAGTAGATGGTACATTCATTCTGTGTCACAAATAATTGTTAATCATGCTTTTGGATATGGCCATCTTTTACAAGCGGCACAATCCGCATGAATTTTAATTCATTCTTTAGACTGGCAAAATCTCAAATTTTGTGTTATGGATCCCTGGTTTGGCTTGGGTTTAGTAGTCAACTACATTATCTTTTCTATCTGGCACGTTCTATTTCTACCTGTTTTTCGAAATCGAAGGTTGAAAATTGAAGAGAAGCAATGCAAGACGATTGGAGGTATCAGATCCATTCATCAAGTCGTTTTTTTAGCTATCGTCGTTTTCCGCGTATTTGTGAGTGCGTGTTCATATTTCGTTGTTTTCTCTTTAACTCGTTGCATTATTTCCACCCATCGAATGAAGATATGTGCAAAATGTGGTTGGAAATATACTGCGTGTTTTCAATTTGCATTGCATTTGAAGCAAAGCTGTCAAATGCAAATGAACATATCCAATCTCACTAGATGGGATTAAATACCACAAATAACGTGTTATGCATGTAGGGCTTTTGTATTTTTTATATTTTTTTAGCCAATACCGATTGTATTCATTTTTCTTACATAAGCCGATTTAATTTTTAGTTTTTCCTTTTGTTTGAAACTTTAGCTATTTGGAAATTTATTAATATTAAATATAGGGGAGAGGGGTTCATAGTGGAGCACCCTACTTTTGGAGGTGTCACGTGAATTATAAATTAATAAAAAAATTGTCAATCACATCACACAATCTGTCGTGGACCCACTAGTTTTTTTTGTCAAATTAGCTAAAAATCCACGTGTCATGCTCCATTTGGTCTAACCTATTCATGATGAGCCCATTTGAAGATCTAACCATATACACCTTTGGAGGCCGCGTAAAGGGGAGTTGGTGGTGGGTTGGCCAGATGCGTGGTAATCAAACACCTTGCGACCCCAACGTCTAGTTCATAGCATGAATTTGTGCATCGCCCCCTACATTAGCTATCCAACAACATGTCATATGTGTCCCTTCTCATTTACTATATCTCACTGGTGCATTATTTAGAGGACAAAAGTTCATTCAATGCTCCAAATCCTCATATATCTCATGCAATGTAATCCATTTCTTTTGCGTTTGTTTTGGAGTCTTCGTTTCGCTAGGCACTGATACATGTTCAACTTTGCAATCTGCAATTCTTTTTTGACACTGATTTATGTTCGACTCTACCCATCGTTTGACCTCTTTTGAACATAGGTTAGTGTAATGAACATTTATATCACATACAACAAATTGACATTCCCAAGCATAAAGAATATAAGTGAAAACTCAATAGGTTATGCACTTACAATAGACTAGGTGACATAATCATATTGTATACAATAGATAGGCATTAATAATTTAACTAGACTAACTTCATCTTATGCTCTTAGAGAAAATTGGTTGTGACAATTACATTGTATACAATAGATACGCATTGACATTCATAAACAGTATAAGTTGAAACCTCAAATATTGAGTTATAGGTTGGTGAACAACATTTACATAGCATACAATAGATTGACATTCGTAGGCATAAAAAATAAAGAGCAGTAGATTAATTGAAATTTGAAAATATAGTTATGGATATCAAAGTGAGATGACTAAATGAAAATTGAAAAAGTTTGAGTAATGCATTTTTGAATTTATAAATCTCTTTATATGCCCAATGTTGGTTTTGTATGGAGTGTTTAATTTTTGACCTGCTTTTTTCAAATTTGAAAATTGTTTTGGTGCCTTAAATTGTAGAGTTTGTATGTATTGATGGTGTGCAATCCTTGTTTGTCTCCTAGACAATTTTGGTGGCCTTACACAATGTTTTGGGTGGTTGAAAGTGGAAAATGAGGAGAAGTCACCAATAGTTGGGCGACAAAATTTGACAGATGGGACACATGTGAATGATTCATTTTTGTTGAGTATTGTGTTGCAGGGAATGTGGGATAAGGGAGTGGGTTCAATTGGATTTGGTGATGGGACACTCTTGGTTCATTTCTATTCGCATGGTGTTAGGTCCTTCAACATATTGATAGTGATGTAATGCAATAGGTGACACGTAAAGGGAGTGTGGGTTATACTATTTTTAAAAATTTGGTGCATGTTTTCATGGTATGGGTCATAGAGAGCAACTTGGATTGTTTGTTGGTGGTGTCAAATGGGTTTTGAATATTCTCTGACATGTAATAATGTGAATAATTATTTGTTTCTAAGACAAATATAAACCATTTATAAAATAGTTTTATCTATACAATGAATGGACACAGTTTTTTATTTTATGAATAAAAAATATTTTATAATTGAATATTAAGGTGCTCCATTATGGGGCCCATTGAGGACTACTTTTTTCCCCACTTGTTGTATACATTGCGTAAGGGATCAATACATGAAATAAATCATCATAGCTATACATGAAATCACATGAATCTGTAACATGCTCTCCTGCTCTATCAAGAACCCTATAATAAGAACAAAGTGACCACCATCTCAAGCAAAAACTCGTCTCATCCTCCAATGTGCAACCTATGGAAAAAAATAAACATGCCAAGGTGAAGATGCACCAATCCAAGAACACAAGCATGAAATCCAAGTGATAACAAAGGCTCTAACCAAGTTGTCATGAAGACAAAACCCACATGATTGGAAATAAAATCCACAACACATGCTAATACATCCAACCATCCATACCTCATAGGTATCAAAACATCTATAAACTCATGCCAAGAACATATGCAACTCATAAATCACAATCACAAGCTCCCTATATTAAACCTGTCAATGAAGAACATACATATCCAAGAACTCTCACTGCATAGGTAATGCCTGATGGAGCTTTGAAAATTGCAAGTGTTAGTTGCTACAATTTATATTAAAATCAATCAATAAGAACCTTGTTAGTGGGAAGCAGAGATGCAGATGTAGTGACTAACTCATCTGATGTCTTATAAAGTGATACTTCTCTGACCAAGGGTTACTTCATAGCTGTCCCAAGTGGTTACAATCTCTTTCACCAAGGCAAAGCTTTTCTTTTGTTTACATGTTTAGTCCATGTGTAGCCTTAATGCAATTATGCCAAAAAGGACAATCATAAGGATGATAAAAGACCAAGTCATGAAGCCAGATATAGATGATTAAAAGGAATCTACAATGCATGATTAGGTGTTTAGTGGGGATAGTCATACCTTCCATAAGGCCTAGAAGCAGAAATGAAGATAGTCTATGCAAAAGGATAGCACCAAGTGATCATATGAGGTAAAAAACATAGGCATTATTGTTGTGGATGTAAAAGAACATTTCTTATGCAAAAATCAGACTTAAGGAAGACTAGTGATGATGGTCATGCCATAGTAGATGGTTTCATAAGAATTGATACTCATAGGAAAGCTTAAATTGTGGAAGACATCCATCATGAAAGGGAATGTGGGAGCTATGGCTCTTATGTGAAGGCGAAATGAAAATTTCCATTTAAAGAAAAAAATCTCATATACCTATACTGTGCAGACTTTATGAGGAACAAAGCACAGTGACAAGTCAGAATTTGAAGATAAGGGGTGATGGTATCCAAGGACAGACATTGCATAAGATGACAGTGACTTTTAAACTCTATCACAAGAGATCCCCTAACCTATAAACATGGTAGTCTTGATGACTATAGTGAAGACTTCAAGAGCTTCTTAATGACTGTAATTACCTTCTTGACAGTCATACTGAACAAGAGCTAGAAGCAAAACATACATAAAAAGGACAACAAATATAAATGGAAGTATGCATCAAGTGCAAATACGTGCAGTGACATGTGGATTGGCATTTCAACATCTAGAGTTTACACCCTAGTCTGAACTCTGAGGATGCTGATTCAAGGATTGTTTTGTTTCTAATGCTCATTGTGCAGCAACAAAAGAGGCATTATCCAAGCATTTCAACCGTTTTGACAGATGTTGGAAACAACCAACCAAAGGGGTCAGCCTATGTTAAATTTGTTAGCAAAGTAATGGTTGAAATGGCTTTAGTGTGGGGTGAGACATCATTCATGTCCCGAATGTTGTGTACCAGTGCATGAATGAGATGCTTGAGGTAAGTGATCTTTTCATAGTGTACAACAGTATTGGGAACTGCTGCAAGAGTTTTATTTTCACTGGAGGACTTCATCCAAATATTCAAGTGCTTTAAGTGTATGGAATTCTTCCATCAATTAGAAGGTGGTGGTGTTTTACTTGAGTTGCCATGGGATAAAGTCACAACACTGTTTAATCTTGCTAGGTTGTTTGAACAGCAACATGATACTGAAAGAGAAAATCATTTATACATGCTACTATTGTTCGGGTTTTCTGATTATGTGGATGCATATCAATGTATTGCAGCCATGGGGCAGGCTTGGAATGAGTTCCAACTAGGCTTAGAATCGGGGGGCGAGGGGGGGGCCGTGGAATGCTCTCAAATTACATATTACACAACTTTTCATCGCCCATTGCGGGTTTGCATCCTTCTCTCCTTGATATTTGGGCGATACGCGACGGTGTGCTCTTCTATCACCCATTATCTTTTCTCTTTTGTTTCCATGGCATGTGTTTAAAGTTATCATTTGATAAATTTAACGATGAAAAGGTTTGTGAAGAAGTAATTAAAGTATAAAATGCCCGTAAAAAAACTTTAGTGGCTGAAAAACAAATGTAAAGGCACGGGTGAAGATTATTCATAACTCCATAAAATAATTAAATGCCTTCCCAAGTAAAAACGGAGGCTTTGTATTGCTGGGAAAAGGGAGAAGTGCACGGTAAAGGAATTTTCATAGTCCGACTGCAAAAGTGAATAGAAGCTTTCATCATATGAAGCAAAAAATTTCTCAGCTGTAATGACTTTCAGTTGCAAGGCGATAGAATATAAAATGTGAGTGAGTTTTTTACAGCCAGTGGAAATAATAATAAATAATAATATTATTTTATAGTCCGCGATACCCGGCAATCTGTTTTTGGGTCTACAGACGGCCTACAGCACTATGGGACTCCTCGTACTCTCAATATTGAGGGAGGCACCTAACTCGTGCTCCACAATACGAGGTGTACATACCTTACCCCCTGCAGGATTTGAACTTGTGACCTCTCTTTCAAGAGTACAAGTTCTTCACCATTAGGCCAACTCAGTGGAAATGAATGATGGCCCTTCACGGAAAAAACAAAATTTTTAGTTGCAGAGTATGTGAATGAAGAGGTGGGAAAGTGAATTGCAAATGAGGGTTCCTCGTGTGCAGGGGTTATTGATCAACGGGGCTGAGTTTGTAGGATGTCTGCTTGGATTTCCATTTACGGTTTTTGCTTTTTCCTTAAGTGTTGTTTTTTGCTTCATTTGTAGAGGGTTGGTTGTTTTGTAATTAATAATAGAGAGCATTGTAATGAGAATACAAAGCATTTTAGAGTTAAGTCTTAGGGTCTGAGTCTATCAATGCATATGTAATTCTAATAGCAATATTGGCAAAATAATATTGAATGGTGCAAATTCAAGGCTATTCTCTCTCCTATGTACTTGTTTTATAAGTTATGAATAATATAATCAAGGATTGTCTTGTTCATCTCCATTGATTTCCAGTGGGTGTGTAGTTTTTTTCTTGCTCATTAATTCAAGGGATTAATATAAATGCTTGAGTAAAGTTGTAGATTCATGTGAATTAAGTGCTAGGATATTAGTAAGAAGTTGTGGTTGAGAATAAAATATTGATGTACTGTAATGTAGTAATGCCAAAGCTTAGATGATGTTGTGTGTTAAATTGTTATCAGGTTGTATAGTGTTGGTGTGTGTTTTATTACCCACCAAACATAGAATAAAATGTCCAAAGACACTCTATCATGTCTTGAAAAACCACAGTGTATGCTAAGATTGCAAGAAGATCATATGGTGATTCCAAGGTTTCTTTTGTCAGGTCTTGACGTGTGGATAAGCTCAATGGGCATTGCGATATGTTGGTAATACACAAAGGGACTTACACTAGGTTTGTTCAATTCACAATGAAGGTCTAGACAATGAAGCTCTATTGTTTGGGTCTTGGATCATGGACTTCAAGAAAACTAAAAAGGAGATAAGGGTTTAGAAGCTCTAAACTACTCCTAAGAATTCAAGAGATGATATGGACTTGGTGAAACCCATAACAACACTTTGCTTCACCACACTGAGGACAACTACACAAAGTGAGTGCAATCTTCTAAGGGGGTGTGCTTGTGATTTTCACATCATGAATAACTACCATCAAATTGAACAATGTTTATCTAGACAGAAGTTAAGCATCCACAATATAAGCTTAGGCTAACTTTACACATTAAACAAAAATCATTCATTCAAAGAAAGTATGAGCAAGAATTTCACCAATCCATACTATCAAATCTTTCATTCATCTAACAAACATGCAAATAAAATCTAAACTATGATGAGGGATAAAAACCATGCCGACTCCAAAATAATAGAGGTAATCACCATCAATTCGAACAATGCATTACTTATTACATTGGTAGTCATAAGCAACAATTTACTTATCTCAACATATTTTGCAACATGCTCCCATACTTTACAAATGAGGGGCAAGCTCAATTTATAGGCTCTCTGATTACAATTCCATGCCCAAGAATGATTTCGAATCAATGAACGAGATTACAAAATAAAACCCTAATTAGGGTTTGTCACAACTAACTACCTCTCGATCGATGAGAAAATTAAATTTGGGGACACTTGTCCTTCTGCTAAATATAAACCAATTCCATGGATAAGTCAGGTTCATTGAACCTAGACATGTTGACTTGGAACAATTTGATTGGTTGGAAGATGATGAGGCGCCACCTCAACGTATTGGATTTCCTCCTTGGTCACTTTGTTCTTTTTCCAAGTACTTTCCTTAGAATATTTTTCCTTGCTGACAACTATGTCCTTTGCACTTGCATTTGAATCTTTGAGGTTTGGAAGTCTCCACTTGGAGTAGATGTCTAGACTTAAAATTATTAAAACTTTTCTTTCTTGATTGCTTTGAGATTCCTTCAAGTGCCTTGAATTCGAAGAATAACTCCCTTATGCTTTCACCACAATGGAGGAAATTGGAACTTTCTCTATTAAGTATTTTCCATACTTAGCCAAATTTTGGCTATTCAATCTCATTTTCTATTCAACACTTAGCCAAGATTTTGTCCATCTCCATGCTCAAATGAACTTTGCATGTGGATTTACCTTCAATTTTGAATTTGGTTTGTGCTAAGTAGGGAAAACTCCATCCTTGGGCAAGAATTTTATTCATTTCCTCTTCTTTATTCCTCTTCACTCTTCCTATTTTCTTTCCAACACTTAGTCAAAATTTGATTCTTTTGTTGAAGGAAAATTCCACACCTAGCCATTTTTTGTTTCCTCTTGGAAAATTTTACCATGTTTGTTTGGCACATGTCACGCCATTTTTCTATTATGCTTGAGCGAACTTCCTCATTAGCAAGCCAATTCTATTTTCTTTTTTTCTTCCTTAGGTGGACTTGGTTGCTGGTTGGACAATTTTTTTTATCATGGGTGGACTTCGAATAATCTTGGACATTTTCCCAAGTGTCAAGATGGAGCTCATTACTGCTTGGATGTGCTTTGAATTTATAGCATGGTGGACTTCACATTTTCCATGCCATTTCATGGCGGAGATCATGGTGTCTTGGGCACTGTTATTTTTGACCTAGGAGGATTTCATCATTGGCAAGCAACTTTCCTTGCTAGTTGGGTAGACTTCATGATCAACAGACCATTATTGGGTGGACTTTCTGTTGGAGATTGTTGGATGTTGTGGATGTGTTGCTAATATGGGGATTAGCTTATGTGGATCAAAGGGTTTATTGTTGAGTATGACTAGATCATCTACCAGAAGTTTTAGAGGTTTGCATGAAGTTTTGTGAGAATTATGGTCTGACAATTTTTTGTTGGTCTTTGTCAGTGTTCCTGAATGAAGATTGTGTGATTCTAGTTATCTCATTTTTTTGGATGCTTCTCTATTGTTTCTTGGTGTTCTTCGATGTCTCTAGTTCATTATCTATCTATGGTACGTCCACTTGATCCGTGTGCTCGTGGTTGAAGATATTTTTGCGCATGTTCAGTTTTTCTTGTTCTTGGCTGACATGATGGTGGTAGTGTGTTGTGGATCTTCAAGGAAGAATTAATTAAAGTAGTTTTGTTGGAGATATTAATTTGGGTCTCCAATATGTTGTGGCCGACCTTGGTGGATACGCATTAAAAATTTAATTGAAAATATGGGGTGACATTGCAAATATAATTTATTTTTCTTAGCCGATGAAGATGTGGTGGAATCTCCTATAGCGGATATATAAGAGCAATTGTGCGATTGGTGGAATGTATGCTTCATGTGCTCCTATGTGCGTATTTGTGAATATCATTACTAAGCAGAGTGTAAAGAAGATTGTGCGAAGTGTAAAGAAGTGTTGAGCTTAATTGGAACTATAATCAAGCTTGAGCATAAGCTATTATTTTCTTAGTTCATACCCTCCGGATTTTTAATCCAACTTTGTTGGGCAGTGAGCCCCTTTTCTAATTGAGCAGTGAGCTCTAGGCAGTGTGCCTGAATGCATGTGCATTCCCCTTATTGTTTTTCATTATACTTTTAGCAAGGTATAATCTTGTGGACTAACATCCACCATGGTTTTTCCCCTAACAGGGATTCCACATAAAAAATCTTGGTGTTCTTTGTCTCTTTGATGTGTTAATTTCTTGTGGTTAATTATTCATTCATCAGATTTGAGATTAAGGATAAGTTAAGTTAGAAAAAGTTTAAATTTATGTGACAATTGATTCACCCCCCCTCTCAGTTGTCTATCCTTGTTTTTCCAACACTTTTGACTTGGCGAGACATCTTCCTTTGTGGTTGTGTCTTAGACATCTTCAATTTAGCCTTGGAAAACTTCATGATTGGTTGGCCATGTCGGGCAGATTTGCTCATTGCTTAGGGAATTTTGAAATTTTATTCTCCAAGGTATCAACACTTAAACCAATTTTCTGAGTTTTTCTCCCCAAGATATCAACACTTAACCAATTTTCTGAGTTTTCCTTGGTAGACTTCATAGTTGTTGAGCCACTTTTTTTATTTGCTAAGGTGGAGTTCGTGATTACTTGGACAATGCAGACTTCATCTTCTAATGGACAAGGCAGATTTTATCACATATTTTCCAAGGCAGACTTCATCTTTGCTTGGACAATGTGTATGCTTTCTCTAGGAGGATTTTTCCTTTGTCTTGTCATCCACTTTGTGTTGGGAGGACTTTAGCTTGGCCTTTCCATTTTCATGTGTTGGGAAAACTTGGACAACTTTATGCCAACTTATGTAGGGCGGACTTTGCCTATCTTTTGCCATGTTTTCCTTTGCTTGGGTAGACTTGCTCATGTGCATGCCATTGAGCAAGGCAGACTTCATCTTCCCTTGGACATTTCCCCTTCAAACTTGGGCGGACTTGCACTTGACTTGGACACTTCAACCTTGGGCAGACTTGACAGTAATTTGGACATAGCTTTTGTTTCCCAAGCGAACTTTGCATCATCTTGGACATTTTCCTTGGGTGGACTTTGAGGTTGGCTAGACAAGTCTCATCTCCCTTGGGCAGACTTTACTTCAGCCTTTCCATCTTCTCTTTCTTCCAAGCGAACTTTACCATGTGCTTGACCATGTGCATGGTGGACTTCATCAAGTGTTTGACATTGTTTCCTTGGCCTAGGGAAGACTTTGCTTGTGATTGGACAAGCATAATTCAAGCCAAGGGCGGACTTTACCAACTTTATGCCATGTATGCTTTGAGCTAGGTGGACTTGGCTTAGCCCTTGACAACTCCTCTTGGGCAGATTTACTCTTGTCTTGCCATTTCCATGGTGAAATTTATGACTTCCATGCTATTTCTACCTTGGGCGAACTTGAAGCTTGGCTTGCCATGCTTGACACTTAGACAAATTTATTGCTTTCACCGGGATCTTCTAGAATGAAACCCTCAATTTTCTCTTTATTTTGCTTTTTACTCTCAGATGTGCATATCTTTGATTCTGAAGATAAAAAAGTTGACACCATGACTTGTGAGACCCAACCCTGGCAATTTCTAGAAATAGAAATTACTAAAAATAGAAAAAAAAGAAAAAATCAAAATTTCTAAAAATAGTAAATCCTAGATTGGTCCAAAAGTGCCAAAAATAAAAAAGCAAAAAAGCAGAATCCCTAAAAAATAGGAAGTGTTAGAATTGACTCAAAGCAATGGCGTTCCTCATCCTTTGGACCTTCTAAGCACTTTGACAACGTCTAGGCATTGTTATGGGCTTGAATTCCTTAACTAACTTTGATGACCACCCGAAAACTCTAACTCATTGTAAAAGAAAAATGGTGATTAGTAGTTGTGACACCAAGGCAAAACCCCAAAAAGAAAAAAAAAAGGGGGGGGTCCCCATTTGCAATGGGGTGATGTGTGAAAAGGTCACAACATCTAGCGCCAACCTGAATAAATATTTATGAATATTTCAAAGATAGAATCTACTTCAAACCCTGAATCTTAGATTAATTCTAACTAACTTACCCCTTGGATAAGAAGAGTACTCAAAAGGAAAGAGGAATCCTAAATTGTATCAAGAACTTTTATCCTACAATTATGAGTGTGTGCAAATGCATTTATTTT
Source organism: Sequoia sempervirens (assembly GCA_007258455.2). Lineage (NCBI taxonomy): Eukaryota > Viridiplantae > Streptophyta > Pinopsida > Cupressales > Cupressaceae > Sequoia > Sequoia sempervirens. Next base: position 202,639 of record VDFB02341077.1, on the reverse strand, counting down.
CATCTCTCAAGAACAATATGACTCTTTGGTTCCATCATGGAATTTTGTGTAGTTTGTCTTAACTCCAAAAGCATCCTTGGATAGAGCCTTGCTGCCAACGAGTGTCCATAGCCCCAACTAGGTTATTTCTATAATCTCACAGAGATTTCTCTACTTTCGGCGATTTATATTTATATTTTTGTTATTGAGTGTATGCCTGTAGAGATGTCCACACACCCAAAGCCACGTGTTTTGATTTTTCATTCTTCTATTTTCATTCATTTTGATATTCTTTCCTTTTCACATATTTCCACACATTGGCTTGTAAGCAGTGAAGCTCACATGGGTTTGAGCATTATAGTGGCACTTAAGTAAGACCTTTGATTTTTTTTTTGTTTACCCATGACTTCACATAGGAAACCATAATGACTCAGAGAATTTATTAAGTGTACAAGATATAATAACTGTAAGACTCAGTGTCAAGATACAATAGATGATTCCCTTTCTAGTCAAGTACTAGCCTTAACCAAATGATGAAGTTGAAAAAGAACAACCTTGGATTCAAAAGTGCTTCATAAAATAATTATCCAAGAAATGGACCAAACATAATTTAGCATAGATGTTGGAGTTCTTAAGATACAACACCCTTCACAAATGGGAGCCCCTTTATTGAAAGGAAAACAAAATGGGCAAGCAAACTAAACTAAGAAAGCAAACAAAGAAAACTGTGAAAGAAAACCTACTCTAAACAAAAAAAAAATTAAGCGAACAGTCAAAAAACCTAAGTATATACAACTCCTAGCATAATTTCTCAGGATGTGCAGTAACAACAAAGCAACAGTCATAGTGCGAAGTATTGCAAACTTATCTTTAAACTCAAAAAAATATTCTTTCAAAGGACATATTTGAAACTCAAGCAAAACTTCAGGAAAGATTAGTAACTACGGCAACTCACCCAAACCATGATTGATCCATAAACAAGTTATCTTTCCTAAATCTCCATAATCAAAATGATATTCCTTGTAGTCAATAGTAGGAAAAGATACAACTTGGTGGTCTTCATTCACAGACATGAATTCTTGCTCGTCATCCATTGCTTCATCAAGAGGTCGAAGTTGATGATGAACCATACCACTTGCATCTGAAACATGAAGATCAACATCACATTCCAAATTGGGTGGAGTGTGATGGGAATTGGATTCAAAAGGGAACTTGGAAATTTGGAGAATTTCATGCACCGACTTCTTTTGAATCCCCAACAATGGATCAAGCCCCAACCCAAATTGTTCTTCATTCTTTGTTTTTGTCACAGTTACTTGTTTATCAAGTAGCGTTCCATTGGGTTTAATTTCATCAAGCAATTCCTCCATGACTATGATCATTGGATCAAGTGTCAACGCGTAATATATTCCATATTCTACTTCCATTTTGATAGCCCATTGATCATCAAACATATCATCTTGCCTTAAGCCCTTTATCATTTCTTTCAATCTTGAGCATGCATGATTAAAATTTTTCACCAAGGACCATTCCTTCTTGAAGTGCACTAGAACCACTTTCCTCTTCATGTTTTCCTCATTGGGAATTTCTCACACCATCCCTACTTTGAGCTAAGTCCTCCATTTCTGGTTCTTGATGATCTTCAAAAACTTGCAATTTTATATATTCATTCACTACCGTATGCTAACAATTGCCTTGGGTGGTTCCTCTTGCTTGGATGTATTCCATTTCTTATTTTATATTTACTTCAAGGGCCTCTCATTCTAGTGTGATGTAGGGACAATCTTCATCTACTTGAATGCTTGATCAAATTATGCTTTCTTGCAATTTTCTTCCTTCACAACTTGATGTTGCAATGCTTTGTTCTTTTAAGGCAAGACTAAGATGTTCATTCTAGATGCATTTCCTTGGAAATTCTGATAATACCAACTTCATCTAGCTTGGTTGATGGCCTCTTCACATATTGAACAAGTGAATTCTTAGTGAGGTGCATTGTGAATCTGACACCAACGAGGGAGAAAAACACCTTTCAAGTGAACATTACCTAGTTCCACCTGATTTTGGATTCTAAGTATGAACCTCATGAAGGCCTCATTCATAACTTCTAGAATGCTATAATCATCAGGTTCTATGTACAACACTTCTAGCTTGGGAACATCCCAAAAGAAAAAAATTCCTTGGAGAACAAGCTCTATCCTTGACAAGAATGTCAAGCAATTTTTTTCATCATATTTGGTCATTTCATGAATCTAGCACCTTCGTGGTAAGGAAAATCGTGACAAATTTTGGGGCTGTAGTTGTGCATTCAAATTTTCCTGAATTTGAGTGATATCCACAAGGAGACTATCTTGACAACAAGAAATATGGAATGGATGCCCCTCCATTGAGAAATCTCTTTTTTGATTTTCCATTTCCAATTTTTTTAGGAATTTTTTCAACTTTTTACTTTTTTTTGGATTTTTTGACATAAAAGAGATCTAACATATCTTTGATCTAGCGTTTCAAAGTTCATATTGGTTCCATCCAGTTGAATTTTCCTACTTGTGAAAGTAAACAACCTAATGTTCGACCCTCCTTCTAGTGCCAATTCTGTCGGTGTGTGTTTTATTACCCACCGAACACAGAATAAAATGTCCAAAGACACTCTATCCTTTCTTGAAAAACCATTGTGTATGCTAAGATTGCAAGAAGATCATATGGTGATTCCAAGGTTTCTTTTGTTAGGTCCTGACGTGTGGATAAGCTTAATGGGCATGTGATATGCTAGTAATACACAAAGGGACTTACACTAGGCTTGTTCAATTCACAATAAAGGTCTAGACAATGAAGCTCTATTGTTTGGGTCTTGGATCATGGTATTCAAGAAAACTAAAAAGGATATATGGTTTAGAAGTTCTAATCTACTCCTAAGAATTCAAGAGACGGTATGGACTTGGTGAAACCAATAACAACACTTTGCTTCACCACACTGAGGAAAACTACACAAAGTGAGTGCAATCTTCTAAGGGGGTGTGCTTGTGATTTTCATGTCATGAATAACTACCATCAAATTGAACAATATTTATCCAAATAGAAGTTAAGCATCCACAATGGAAGCTTAGGATAACTTTACGCATTAAACAAAAATCATTCATTCAAAGAAAGTATGAGCAAGAATTTCACCAATCCATACTATCAAATATTTTATTCATCTAACAAACATGCAAATAAAATATAAACTATGATGAGGGATAAGAACCATGCCGACTCCAAAATAATAGAGGTAATCACCATCAATTCAAACAATGCATTACTTATTACTTTGGCAATCGTAAGCAACAATTTTCTTATCTCAACATGTTTTACAACATGCTCCCATACTTTACAAATGAGGAGCAAGCTCAATTTATAGGCTCTCGGATTACAATTCCATGGCCAAGATTGCTTTTGAATCAATGTTCAAGATTACAAAATAAAACCCTAATTAGGGTTTGTCACAACTAACTACCTCTCGACCGATGAGAAAATTACATTTGGGGACACTTGTCTTTCTGCTAAAGATAAACCAATTCCATGGATAAGTCAGGTTCATTGAACCTAGACATGTTGACTTGGAACAATTTGATTGGTTGGAAGATGATGAGGTGCCACCTCAGCATGTTGGATGTCCTCCTTGGTCACTTTGTTCTTTTTCCAAGTACTTTCCTTAGAATATTTTTCCTTGCCAACGACTCTGTCCTTCGCACTTGCATTTGAATCTTTGAGGTCTGGAAGTCTCCCCTTGGAGCAAATGTCTAGACTTAAAATTATTAAACTTTTCTTTCTTGATTGCTTTGAGATTCCTTCAAGTGCCTTGAATTTGGAGAACTCCCCTGTGCTTTCGTCACAATGGAGGAAATTGGAACTTTCTCTGTGAAGTATTTTCCATGCTTAGCCAAATTTTGGATATTCAATCTCATTTTCTATTCAACACTTAGCCAATATTTTGGCCATCTCCATGCTCGAATGAACTTTTCCTGTGGATTTTCCTTCAATTTTGAATTTGGTTTGTGCTAAGTAGGGAAAACTCCATCCATGGCTAAGGATTTTATTCATTTCCTCTTCTTTATTCCTCTTCACTCTTCCTGTTTTCTTTCCAACACTTAGTCAAAATTTGATTTTTTTGTTGTAGGAAAATTCCACACTTAGCCATTTTTTGTTTCCTCTTGGAAAATTTTACCATGTTTTTTTGGCACATGTCATGCCATTTTTCTATTATGCTTGAGTGGACTTTCTCATTGGCAAGCCAATTCTCTTTTTTTTTTCTTCCTTAAGTGGACTTAGTTGTTGGTTGGACAATTTGCTTTTATCATGGGCAAACTTTGAATAATCTTGGGCATTTTCCCAAGTGTCAAAGTGGAGCTCATTATTACTGGGATGCTTTGAATTTATAGCATGGTGGACTTCACATTTTTCATGTCATTTCATGGCAGAGATCATTGTATCTTGGGCACTATTATTTTTTACCTAGGAGGATTTCATCATTGGCAAGCCGCTTTCCTTTCTAGCTGGGTAGACTTCATGATCAGTAGGCCATTCTTGGGTGAACTTTGGACTTGGTAAGACATCTTCCTTCTTGGTGTGTCTTGGACATCTTCAATTTAGCCTTGTAAAACTTCATGATTGGTTGGCCATGTCAGGCAGAGTTTCTCATTGCTTAGTGAATTTTGAAATTTTATTCTCCAAGGTATCAACACTTTACCGATTTTCTAAGTTTTTCTCCCCAAGGTATCAACACTTAACCATTTTTTTGAGTTTTTCTTGGTGAACTTCATAGTTGTTAAGCCACTTTGCACATTTAATAAGGCGGAGCTGGTGATTACTTGGACAATGTGGACTTCATCTTCTTTTGGACAAGGTGGATTTTATCACATCTTTGCCAAGGTGGACTTCATCTTTGTCTAGACAATGTGTATGCTTTCTCTAGGTGGATTTTTCCTTTGTGTTGCCATCCACTCTGTGTTGGGCAGAATTTAGCTTGGCCTTACCATTTTCATGTGTTGGGTGGACTTGGCCAACTTTATGCCAACTTATGTAGGGCGAACTTTGCCTATCTTTTTCCATGTTTTCCTTTGCTTGGGCAGACTTGCTCATGTGCATGCCATTGTGCAAGGCGGACTTCATCTTCCCTTGAAATTTTCCCCTTCAAGCTTAGGCAGACTTGCTCTTGACTTGGACACTTCAACCTTGGGAAAACTTGACAGTAGTTTGGACATAGATTTTCATTCCCAAGTGGACTTTGCATCATCTTGGACATTTTCCTTGGGCATACTTTGAGGTTGGCTAGACAAGTCTCATCTCCCTTGGGCAAACTTTGCTTCAACCTTTCCATCTTCTCTTTCTTCCAAGCGAACTTTACCATGTGCATGGAAAACTTCATCAAGTGTTTGACATTGTTTCCTTGGACTAGGGAAGACTTTTCTTGAGCTTGGATAAGCATCATTCAATCCAAGGGTGGACTTTACCAACTTTATGCCATGTATGCTTTGAGCTAGGAGAACTTGACTTAGCCCTTGACAACTCCTCTTGGGCAAAATTTTCTCTTGTCTTTCCATTTCCATGGAAAACTTTATGACTTCAATGCCATTTCTACCTTGGGTGAACTTGAAGGTTGGCTTGCCATGCTTGACACTTAGACAAATTTCTTGCTATCATTGGGATCTTCTAGAATGAAACCCCTTTTTTCTCTTTCTTTTGCTTTTTACTCTTGAAGGTGCAAAAATTTGATTATGAAGATAAAAACATTGACATCATGACCTATGGGACCCAACCCTGACACTTTCTAAAAATAAAAATTACTAAAAATAGAAAGAAAAAAATAAAAAAGCAAAAAAAAAAAAAAATAGTAAATCAGTGATTGGTCCAAAAGTGCCAAAAAAAAGGAAGCAAAAAAGTAGAATTCCTAAAAAATAGGAAGTGTCAGAATTGACTCAAAGCAATGGCATTCTGTGTCCTCCAAACCTTCTAAGCACTTTGACAATGTCTAGGCACTATTATGGGCTTGAATTCCTTAACTAACTTTGATGACCACTCAAAAACACTAACTCCTCATTGTAAAAGAAAAACGGTGATTAGCAGTTGCAACACCAAGGTAAAACCCTAAAAAGAAAAAAAACAAGGGGGTCCCCATTTGCAATGGGGCAATGTGTGAAAAGGTCACAACATATAGGTATTGGAATTGACTCCGTTCCAAGGATTGGGCACTAATCTAAGTGTGTTATTCATGTTACATTTTGTTGGTTAATTCAGTAGCTAATCACATTTTAAAACCAATTTTACTTATCAATCTCTATATGAATGTGTGTTGAATTTAATGCATTACATCTCTCATGTTTAAATTAGGCATTACCGTGAAGGTCAACCAAATCTTTTAGGGTAGTATGTCCATTAAACATTTAAAGGATAACCTTATGTTTACAACATTTTGGGTGCTTTGACACACAAGTACCTGCAAGCACACTGTCAGGATCACCCTCTCAGGCTTCACAAAGCTCGAAGTACAGGGGAGAAAGGGTTTAAATTCAATCTCTCATTCATTGGCCAAATCTCTCCTTGAATCTAACCATTAAGCCTAGCAGCCCTTTAGGATTCAAGTGGATTGTAGATTTAGGAACCAACAGTGTCAAACCATATCAAGTCTACCAATCAACACTATATCAAGGTGTGATAAATAATCAACAATGACATACCAAGAACAATAAAAATGATCCACACATGCAACCCAAATAGTTGTATAAACTCTCACAACATGTTGCCACCATCCTCCCAAAAACATGAACATCTAGGAAGGAACCATGAAGAGAGAAAACTTGTAAACCATAATGTCCTCCTACCAACACCTCAAAAGTTCCACAATGTGTCAAGCATGATCTCCTAACAACCCCAAATGAAAAGCCTCAACAACATCCATAACACTCAATCCATAGACCAAGTACCACATATGAATCATGTAATAATGCCAACATGGATGTAAGCCTCTCTAATGAACAAGACCAAATTCAAAGTAACCATCCCCAAATCTAGAAATCAGCCCATAATCCATCTCCTAAACTCCTCATCAATGAATGATAACATAAAATCAAATGCACAAGGAGATAACCATGTTAAACATCCCTCAAATGAATCCTCTAGAACTAACTATCCATCGCTCAAGATCCATATCCATATTATCTTTATCTCAATACTCTCAACACTTTAATTGTTGTGGTTGATGCACTCTTATCACTTTAAGTTACTTCCATACATACCACATTGAATCTATTTAGAATGTTATCCTCCAAGGCACCCTTGAACCCTAGATTAGTGGTATCAAAGCAATTTTTCCTCTCACATAGTTGTGGTATTCAAACAAATTTCCCATTCCAATCCTTATTTGTATTTTATAAGCCTACCCACACATGGTATGACTACCAAAATTTTGTTCCCAAACACATGACCCTTTGCCCTACCTCCCTACTCAATAAATCCAAAACCCTAGTAGATTATGAGCAAATCCATGCTAAAAACGTTGACTTAAGTAATGTTTTAGAAGATTATAGAGGATGCCTCATAGAGACAAAGAGATGACTTAAAGCATCAAAGGTATCTATGTGTAAATTGGATTTTAAGCTACTTTAGGCTAAATTGGGTTCCAACACTTGTCAAGATATATGTTCCTTTTGCATTGATGTTGAATGATTTTTTAGTTTTTAATAAAAAATCTCCATAGGTTTTTTGATTACCATGATTCAGAATCTCATGCATTTGGATTTGACTACTGTAGTTTTGGGTTTATTCTACAAGTGGAGGAGCCACTAGATTCTTGGGGAGGCCACTTGTAATGGGTTTGTTTCTTATTCAACAGAGCAGTGTGTATCAATTTCATTGTTTTGTCATCAAGACTTGCTCAAATTGGGTTTCTGAGTCAAATTTTGTTATATACTAATATGTGACTTTGATGTATAGATATAATTAGGTTCAACTTTTGTTTTCTCCTTTAATTTGTAACTTTTTTCAATAGATTTGTGTCCTGTTGAATGCAATATTCAGCAACCTACTGAAACATGGAAACCTTCTTCAGATGTGGGTGATCTGAACGAAGAAGGAATCTCTAGAGTGACCTGGTTATCCGAATGATAAGTCTTATCCTAAAACTTCAAAGGAAAAGGGATAGAAGGATGAACTAAAAAACAAACTTGAATCTAATTGATGATTAACTTATAACTTCTGATAGAAATTAGATCTTGCCACTCACAACAATTCCTTTATTACAATAGTTCCTACAATCTCACTAATACATGATTTCATCAATAATTCATATGAAGATTCAGAGCATCGAATACAACATACAACCTAAAAACATGAAACCCTATGCAAAAAACTCATAAAAGCAAGACATTAAGGCTTCAAATCTGAAAACACAAAGCATCAAACTGTTGTTACCAGTCGTGAGACAAGAAAATGGAAAGAACTTTGTTGTATTATTGAAACTGAAAGAGTGTCAATCTGCCAAAACTAAGTACAAAGGTTCACAAACTCCAAAATAGCATAAGAGTGGGAACTGACATCTGAACTGAGCAGGAGAGCTAAAAGACTAAATCTATCAAAGACATAACTCTCAAGAAACCCTAATCCGAGCTCAGAAAAAGCTCAAGGAAAAAAGGCTTCAAATTGTCTCAAAAACTGCATAAAAGCAGAAAAAAGCATATTGCTTTTATGATGAACCTGTCAAGCCTCTAAAAATAGGCTGGATCTGCTTTAAAAGCCCAAAAAACACCTTATCTCTCCAATATAAGACTCAAATCCAACCAAGAGAAGAAGTCAATAAAAATTTGCTAAAAATAGCAAGAAATCATAAAACAATTTATAAAAGATTGCTTTACGATTCTGCTTTACAAGATTGCAGATTTTAAAATTTATCTATTTTTTGTAATTAAAGATTAAAAATCTTTTGCAAAAAGAAAACACTCCTATCTCCTCACTACAATGCTTTGATTTTCCCAAAAATCATAAAAATATTAACACATAATTATCCTCCCATCAAAGCTTCAATTGATTTCTTTAAAATCAATTAACAATCAGAAACCCTAAATAGGTAATTGACCCAAAACAAAAAGACCCTAGGTCATAAGGTAATTACCATTACACCCTTATTGTTTTCTCATAAAATAATAACACAAGATCAAGTACTCACATTTCACTAAGGCATAAAAATAAGACATGAAAACCTAATATGTCAACCTAGCATATGAATTTTTAGCCTCCCCACATATACATAAGACTTCATATTTTAATTAAAATATGATGTAAAGATCACTCATTCAAATTTCTCCATGTGTTTTGACCGAATATTCTAGATGATGATAAGGTCGAATTAGGATTTCAACAAAACAAAGTCAAACCCTAATAATTACTTCATTTCGCACTCTCCACTTTGAAAGAAAAAGAGCTCTGCCTAGAAGAAATATGTCACTATGAGCAAGGGTTGGAATTATTTTGAAGGAGGTTTGAGCTCCATTGCCACTGTCTCTGTCAAATTTTCACCTGCTTCTGATGGTAAACACTTCTGTGAGCTTTCTGTGGATTTCTTGCTTCGTTTTTTAAGTCATTTCTTGGCCTTGAGGCCGCGACATGAGCACATTTCTAATATATTTGTGGCTCTATGTGTTTCCTTACTATTCTCTTCCTTCTCCATGAGGCACCATGAGGAGATATTGCAAGAAATCTAACTGAGCTCAGCTAAGAGTTTTCTCTCTTCCCCAGGCATGCATGCAAGTTTATTTTTCTTTGTATTTTTGTTAGCATTTATAAAGGTTTTATTACTACAGAAAGTTGATTCTATTTGCAAACTTATGGCCATCATACAAGGCCACACCATGAATAAGTGCTCTAATTTTCTTTCAAGAACCACTCATTTCATCATAGGTTGTGCCATGAAAGCACAAAGGAGTGCTTTGAGCTGCACTTCATTCATTGTATTTTCCTGTATTGCTATTCATGAGCTCATAAAGCTTAATGGCCGCACCTATCATGTTTCTTTCTCTATTATTTCAGGGAGCCTTCAAGCCCATTGTTGTATATTCAAAAGTTTGCATGCTTGTAACACGAAACCCCATATGGGCACTTGTAAAAATGAAGAAATTCTGCATTTTATGAAACACCCCAAAATGGGTATCTCTGAAAACAAAAGGAAACCTTTGTAATTCTGGAATAAACTCACTTGTTATTGCATTTTTTGCTGAACCTATTGAAAACACATCATGAATATGCTTTGAATCTGAAAGAAATAATTTATCTCATACTTTTGTTGAAAACCCCATGTGGTTAACTCTGAGAATAAAAGAAAACCTTTGTCTTGTAGTCTGTCAAAACCATCAAATGGGGCCTTTTGAAGCAAGACAAAAATCTGTATTTAAGATGAAAACTTCATATGGGTATTTGGGAAAATGAAAGAAATTCCCTCTATTATCCTATAGCAGCATGATAATTGCACCTCTAGGACTGAAATAATCTTCCTATCCACTGTTTTCTTATTCTAATTGCAACTATATGCTTTTCATTTAAATGCTTGATAGAGATTAAAGCCTCAGGTATTCTCTATATCCTTTACCTTTACCTCTGATGGATATTCATGTATTGAAAGATCTATTATGCCTATTGAAGGCTCCTTCAGTTTGTTTATTGTCATAAACTGATAAAATACTTACTTTCCTACCATTGTTGCTACTCACATGACATCTTGTTGTAGTATCAAATGAAGTTGCATTCTTTACTTTATGCTGGAGCCATCTCCATGCCTTCATGTATCTTTTTGTTGGTACATTTCAAGTGCCATTTTCATGTTGTTTTGAACCATCTTAATTTCAAATGTACCATTTTTAATATATTTTGATTCCTCATTTTGCAATTCTTTGGTCTTCAGCCATTACAGTGTTGTTAACGATCACTTTTGGTGCATAAACCCGTGTACTTAATGCACTTAAAACCTCACAGTCTCACATTAGATGAAATTGTGCATTGTACCTCCCTTAGTTGAAACACCGAAGATTTCGAACAAGCATCTCTATCTTTGCAAATCTTATCCCTCAAGGATGTTGTCCTTCATTGATAATTCTGATCAACTCATTTGACAACTATGATAGTTAACCAGCATTAGCACTCCATAGCACTGAGCTCACTGCTACCTTCTCGCTTTATGCTCCTCTTTATCAAGACATTTTTTGTTACTGTACCTTACACCTCAAAAGTTGTCCTCCTTTCCTGTTTCGAACTTCAATTTCCATACATCCCTTACCTTCCTCCGAGCAGCTATAGTTGGAATGAGTTTTGATCCTTGGTGTATTTGATAATGATTCTTTGAAGTTACTCTAGACACTTCTGTTGGTTATTAGAGTTCCATTGATGAGGCATTATGTATGCATGTTGACTTATTTATTATAAAATAGAACACTACTGCTCCAAAATAGAAAAAAAAATGAAACAACATTTAACGCGAACAAACTTAAAGTAGCAAAACGGTATCATGACAGAAATATCAAACCTTTCAGAATGCAAACTAATGGTTTTTAGCTATATTGAATCAATTGAGTCTATTGTTCATCTGTAATTTTCATTTATAACTCAGACTTGATTGTTAGGGATGAACAATACACTTAATTTCTTTAGTAAGTGGACTCTATTTTACTCCTTCACTTAGCCCCCATCTGTAATACCAAAGGGGGAGCATGCCGAGCTCTACCCTTATGGGAGCCCGTTTTTCTCCACATGCTTGGTCTTCAAATAATGATCAACATCGTGATTTTCTCTATACCTGCACAAGGAAACAAACAATGTTTGCATAAAAACAGAAAATGATGATCATGATATTTTTATCTCTTCTTCAGCTCATTTCTTCCGTACTGACTTGATTGATTGTTTCAATGCACAACTAATAGTAGGTTGTACTATTGTGGGTGACTCATATAGGTTGATTCATAATCAGAGCCACTGACATCCCCTCTCCTTTCTCTTATAGGTCAATGAAGCTCGAGCAAACAAAGGTGCACCATTCATCGTCAACCATCGGCCAAAATAGGAAATGATGATTATGCCATTACTTATATGATTTATCTTTCACATCTTCAATAGTGTAGTGTGTTATTAGTGATACATTGTGACAGTCACATCCATGGCTTGTGTGGATATTTTATTTCAATTTATGCTTTTCATTTGAAAAGATAATGTAATTAAATATAATGTTGTAATATCATTCTAATTCTTGCAATCAAATGAAGCCATGTAAATATGAATCTCTTCATAAAATAAATGAAAGCATCTGAAATGCTCTATTATTTATATGCTCAATTTTGTACTTCATTTAATTTTGGGAAATCTGAATAGCACTCTGAAATTCTGATCTTTCTTTTAAATGCACTACTATCACTTAATGAATAATGATAAAAGATGCGAACAACACTTAAACATAATATTCAATTTCACCTCATGATATAATAACATTAAGCCAACTCCGCCAATCAAGCTATGGCAAAAAATTGGTAACAGTAACATAGGCTATAACTAATTTTTTATCCTTCCTCTTAAACTGTTAGTAAAGCTATTGACAAAGGAGGGTAAAATCCAAAGCACTATAAAGGTGGATTCTCTTGATTGTGCTACCCAACATTCAACAAGAGTATAATCAACCACAATTGCTATTTAATGAATCAAGGAGGTGAAATCATTAGTAATCTTTTGAATTATGTAGAATTGTGCCTTTAAGAAAAACTGATATTTTTTGGCATTTGTAGGAAAACTAAAGAACTAGTTAAAGAGTTAAGTATCCTAGCACCAAATTCAAAGGACCACAATTTCCCATCCCAACAATAGATTCAGATGTATTGGCTCCAAAATAATCAACAACATAACAGACTTGCAAAGCCTAAAAATAGTTGAGTACAAAAGCAAAGTGCAAGTCCCCAGCTATATAAACACCTGCTTATGATTCATTGACTGGATCATTACCAAAACTGTTATGCCAGCCTTTGGCAGGAACTTTGCTGCCCTGTAGCTCTTGTTTACAATACAATCCTTCATTGCAGTGTTAACTATAAGAGAACTAATAAGAGTCCTAAGATATAGATTTTTTATTTAGTAGATATCAAATAAACAACATAAATTATTGTATTTGTTCCATGCATTAGGTAGATTTTTGAGCTATATGTGAATGGTGAAACTAATATCTTATTATTGAAATACATGAAGTGTTAAAGTATAATGAAGAAGTTAAAGGTAGAGAGTTAGCATAATCAAAAAAATTAGGGGCATTGCTTATCAACTAGAATCCTAGCAATGTTATATCTAGATTAAATTTTTGCCAATGTTGTAGGACTGGTATTATTCTATTCATCTTATTGCTTCTTCATGTCAAGTAATTGAGAAGTCAACATTAAATATCGATGTCTCCCCTTAAATTTATTTATTTATTTATTTTTATTTATCTTCAATAAGAAGTATCATGACAAATTTTTCATCAGAAGGGCATGGAACTTTTTTTCTAATAATATAAATGCACAACCAGTTCATCCTTGGATGGTACTAGTCTGTAAATAAGTTAATGTTGGTCTTTGTAGGTACTATTAAGTCTTCCTTGTTCAATGTAGAACAAAGTTGCCATGTTATTACATTTTTCACTTGTACCCTTCTTTTCACTCATCAAATATTTAATATTATATATGCCTTATAAGTATCTCATCTATTTCTATAGTGGAATTGATAGGATCCTATATATCTCTCTCTCTAACATAAAGAAGATACATCCAATAAGTGACTGTCTTTTTAGCAACATCCTTTAGAGGTTTTGAACTAATATTATGCTCTTATTCTCCATTGATATTCAAAAGTGTTTGTATAGAAGAATTGGAAGGTTAGTACATTTAGTCTACCAAGTTAAACTTTGTTAATTACTAGTCCTCATCAGAAAGATTATCCTAAAAAATCTATCCAGGTATAGGCAATGTCCAGAATCACTTTATCTGGTCATCACTATGACCTTGCTTTTAATTGAGTCTGACATGCCCAATAATTGTAACTTGTGTCCTTTGACAATCTCTTACTTATCCCTACAAAATCCTTAGATTGACCATTGCTCTGGTTGAATTATTTATAACAAAAACTATTGGTTGAATGTACATTTTTCCACAAAAAATAAAAGCTTACTACTAAGATAGTTAAACTAGCTAATTTGAATTTCACTACATAGATAGTTCCTCCTAATTAAATTGTCAAATATTGAGTCAGGATCATCACAACACATGGCTTCTGAAAAAGACTAGTTGAAAACACTCAAAAAATATAGTTCAAGAGCCACCATGGAACTAGGTGATAAAACTACAAACACAATCAAAGGACAATGTACCATTTTGATGGAAATGATGAATGGTGAAACAAAGAAACTTTGAGATCCACATGTTTCTAGGCCTAAAAGGAATCAATTTTTGTATAAATCTCAAATGACTAAAAAGTATATGATTGTTGAATTTGATGGATAGATGCTTTATTCAGTCAAATCTTATTGAATCCTCCATAATGTCATATATGGGTGTCTTTGAAACAAGAGAGAACACTTTTATTCAGTCAAGTTTATCATTTTAATGGTATTCTTTTTATAGATATGTGAGTCATGTGCTAATCTAAGGCACTACAATTATGTTGGGCTGATTTTTATGCATTTATGTTTAGTTTATATATACAAATGAACTAATTCCTAAGTTTGTTGCATCGTAGATGTAATTCAAATGGTTGGAAATGTACAGATATCTCAAAATGATGATAATGCACATGAGATAGCTACACGATTACATTTTGTTGATGAGCTATGTGGATTGTTGCGTAGCTATGGTGTTCAACCTGTAGAGCTATCAGAGCACCTCTTAAAGCAACATCACAAGACCATTCAAAAGATGCCACATGACATGCTTCAATTGTTTTGTCTTATTCTTGGGGTGCAAAACTTGGAAGCAAGGCCAAGGTAAAAGGGAAATTGTGGTGCTTATCCACACTTTGTTGGTGATGTTGAAGCTATTGGATATGAACAGGCTATAGAATTGTTTAACTTGAGGCTATGAACTTGTTTATGCTATGTTTATGATCAATATTTGATTTTTTTGATTTGACATATAATTTTATTTGGTTGTAATTATGAATCATCTTGCACTATACACTTTTTCTGTAAAAAGTGGATAGAAAAAGTCTCAAATAAATTATTTAACTTTGTTGTTTTAGATAAAATAAATAATTTTGTTTTTCTTTATAAAATTATATCTTGATGTATTTGGTGTTTGCGCCTACAGCCATTCCAGCTTGGGCTACATGTTGAATCTGGAGGTTACATGTCTGTGTGGTTCTCAGGATCATTCTCTTGGTGATGATTATTGTTGGGGGGAGGGTTTTATTCACATGTATGGGGGGTTGGACTCTTGTTATTAGAGAGTCTTCCTTTTCATAATCTTGCAAATGGATTTGGAGCCTCTATTAATCTTTGTTCTTGTTGTGGGTGGCATTTTGGTCCTTCTTTCTTGCTGTTTGGTGTGCATGGGTGTTTTTGTTGGCTCTTGTCTATTGACTCATGGTGTGGAGTGGTGTGTGGTTGTAATTTTTGGCTTACTATAGTGTGTGGTATGTTGACATGTGAGCTAGGGTCTGGGGTGTGTGTTGGCTTTCCTACTAGGTTCGCTGCTCCATTAGAGGTGTTGTTGGTTTGTGGGTTGTGAGTGGGATTTTGGTGCTTTTTGTGTGGGTGGTGGTTGCGTAGTGTGGGTGTTTGGGGCTATGGGTGAGCTCCCTCTTGGTTGAGCTTTTCCCTTTCCTTCTAGATCTACATTATGTGGGGATTGTTTGTGAAATGTTGGCTCTATGCGTGGGGAGATTTTCTGTGTGGGGTGTGTCAGATTGGTTGGTGGTCACTGCCATCTTCTCAATCGTGGATGCTTGTGGTGTTGGTTGTTGAGTGGAGGGTAGTTGGGTACTTGGTGGTGAGTGTGGGTGGTGGGGTTTTATTCCCCTCATCATTTTTTGGTGTCTAGATTTGCATGCCCGTCTAGGGGTTTCTCTTCTTCCATGGAGCTAGGGGAAGCATCCAGGGCTGACCCTAGGATGGATTTTCAGGAAGCTTTTGGATTGAAATCCTCACCACAGGGTTCTAATTTTTGTTGGTGTAATTTATTAATTAATTATTACACTAACATAAGTTAACTTAGGTCTTGCATTTAATCATTAAGTCCTAGGTTGCATTATTAGATAAATCATTTAATAAATGGGATAATATTCCATTTCCTAGTTTGTGGGATAAGATTCCTTCTAGAACTTATCTCATCATTTAATGATCATCACCATTAGGGTTCACATGTTGTCACATGTTGTTAGATCAAGACACATGGCAACATCTCATGCATATTAGGGTTTACCTCTTGCCAATATAATCAGGCATCTTGTTCATTTGTAATATATCAATCATATATCATATCAATCATCATATCAATAGAATCTTCAATCAGCATTCCATTGTTGCAACACTTCTTTTGTGGTTGATTATCTTTCATGGCTAAAGTCCTTTATTGAAGCTTCAGGGGTTGTGCAATCCATCATCTCAACATGGTATCAGAGCTAGTCCATTGAAACATCAACCCTAGATCCAGGAAGTTTGGAGTGCAAGATTCAAGCAGGCTTAGGGTTTTATGTTGTAGGCTAGTTGGCTCTACCCGAGAGCCAAGCTGATTTCTGGTGTAGATCAGGCTCTCTCCAACCTCTCCATTGCGTCCAAAAGGCCTCAAAACCCATAGATCACCTGTTCATTTGCCAAAATCAGAGTAGATTCATCCGGGAGCCTTGAGGTATAATCTAGGGTTTGCATTTTTCGTACAAATCCGTACATGTTTGTAGAAAAAAATCATCCCTGTAAGTCCTCCATCAAGGCAAAATTTTTTTTAGAAAAATCAAAAAAATATTTGGCTTTTTTGGGAAAAAATTTTCTATAGTATCGGCAAAAATTTCATTCTACAGTGGTTCGACCTAGTATTTTAATCACTAGTAGACATGATTATTTTTTTTCAGCGCATATAGTTGGGGTTAATTTTTTCCCCATCGGCATTCATTTTCTATCGGCAATTTTTATTTAAATTTAAATTGCAACATATATTGCAATATTTAAATTTTTTGTGTCGGCATCACCCGACCAGTTTGCGGACTCTGACACAGGCTTTCATCACCGCTGACTTCACCAGTCGTTCTCTCCCTAGCAACCGTTCTCCTGGTGTTGGCTTCAACTACCGTCTCCGGCCTCCACCGCTCGCCATCAGCCATCGATCACCGACCACCGACCGCTAACTCCGACCGCCGAAGACCAAGCCCCCGCCCCGGTCCCATCACGAACCGAGGGCTCCACCTATCTTCGGGCGGTGTATTCTCTGCCGACTGCGCCACCAGACCCCGCCACCCTGCAGCCGCTCCGCCGCCGCCCATCAAGCAGCGCGATTTTTTTTACCAAGGCCCTAGCCCCGCGGTCCTATCAGCGACCGGGGGCCAAAATTTTTTGCCCTAGGGTGCTACATTTTTGCACTTGTTTAGCCAGTGTCAATTCAAATTGCAGAATTCTTCCGGAGGCCGTATCTTCTACACACGGTATCGAAAATTCGCAAACGATATACCGTTGGAAAGCTATTGAAGTCTACTTTCCAGTGGTGTGCTCTATTTTTCAAGATTTTGTTGTTATCAAATTCTAAATTCAACTGAATTCAACCCTCCCTTCTGGACTCAAACGCACACATCTTTGCATCAAATTGTCGGATTTCGGAGATTCCAGCGGCATTCGAGAGATATTTCCGTGCATTTTTCATCAGTCCAGTCATCTTCTTTGGTTTTAGCTCCAGGTATCTTTTTTTTGGTTTTTTGATTCTTGAGACATCCTGAAGATTGAAGAAGAATTTGTTGATCTTAGAGGCATATTCTCAGTTGCATATCCATTTGGAAGTCTTTATTTGCTGTTGAAGGTCAGTGTCTTTGTTTTTTGTGGAGAAATTTTGTTATGGGGCTTGCATATTATTCTCCTTTGGTTATGTTGCACAAGGGTAACTATTCACAATGGCGAGATGGGATCTGCCACCATCTTCATTCACTTGATTTGTTGCCATATCTATTTGGTATAGTTCCTCATTTGAGTGAAGGTATTCATGAACTTGCTTGGAGTTGCAGCAGATACACTGTTTTGGAGATCATTTCTATGCAAGTTGATTGTGATGTTTTGTGATCAATTGATCATTATGATTGTCCTCACATCCTTTGGACTAAGCTTTGCGAGATCTACGAAGATTTAGAGACTCCACCATTCCCCAATGGTCATGATTCAGAATGTCAGGTTTCAAATCAATTTTCCCATGATGCTATTGTTTTGCAGGATTTTGATTCTTTTTCTTCATCAGAGATAGTTGGTATCCCTTCACATTCAGTGATTCCTTGTCCAGAATCATTGATTGAGGCTTCCACCATCATCTTTATCCATCAAGACACATTTTGTTTTTCAGACTTGACATCATAGGATGGCTTCATTTCAGGTATCACTGACTTGGCTACTTCTACATGTTTGGAGGACATTCTTGAGGGGATATCACTCCTCTATTCAGATCACACCTTGGAGAGTTTTCTTGATTCTCCTCATTTCTTTGTCTCGACCTTGATTGGGAATTCAGAGACCATCCTGGAGGCACTTGGTTTCTCTTCAGATATTTCACATCTGAGACTTCTTCCTTGTTATTCCATTTAGGATTTGAGGTTTCTTCAGCATCCACCATTGGATTTGTTTCACACTTTCTTCAGTTGTTTTGAGGACACTTCATTCAGGGGAGGCTATCAAGTCTCCATTACATCCATCATATCCATTCTATCTTTGTCTTTGGATATTGTTCAGCATTAGTTTCTGCATCATCCTGGTTTGTCACCCTCTTCATTGTTTGGGAATATGGCATTTTCATCATCAGGAAAGGAGACATTTGAGCAAAGTTTTGAGACATCATCATCCATTTTCATCCTTCCTTCCTTCAATTCCTATCTGGAATGGGAAGCATCTTTGCACTTGCATTTGGTTTTGTTTCTTCTGAAAGGGAGACAAGTTGTTTGTCGGCATTGGATCTTGTTTTGTCTTCAGACACTTCCCTTTCTTGCAGGTGATCACATCTTTTGGGGGGGCTACATAGTCTCTCTCTTTCCCTCCTATGGGGGGGCCTTGATTGTATTGTATCCATGTGACAGATGGTGTACTTGGGGGGTATTTGGGAGTCCTCCATCTTTCCCATCCTATCTCACATTTCTGCATTTTCATCTCCTTTTTGGAGAGCGGTTTTCTTCCCATTGGGTTTTCCCCTTTTCTCCGCTTGTGGGAGATTTTTCTGCATCTTCATGTACATGGGTACCTAACATGGCTTCGTAGCCGGGACCCATCATCGATCATCTTGCATAATCATTGCATTTTCCTCCCTAAGTTGCACTTATGGGGGGGGTGTTGGTGTAATTAATTAATTAATTATTACACTAACATAATTTAACTTAGGTCTTGCATTTAATCATTAAGTCCTAGGTTGCATTATTAGATAAATCATTTAATAAATGGGATAATATTCCCTTTCCTAGTTTGTGGGATAAGATTCCTTCTAGAACTTATCTCATCATTTAATGATCATCACCATTAGGGTTCACATGTTGTCACATGTTGTTAGATCAAGACACATGGCAACATCTCATGCATATTAGGGTTTACCTCTTGCCTATATAATCAGGCATCTTGTTCATTTGTAATATATCAATCATATATCATATCAATCATCATATCAATAGAATATTCAATCAACATTCCATTGTTGCAACACTTCTTTTGTGGTTGATTATTTTTCATGGCTAAAGTCCTTTATTGAAGCTTCAAGGGCTGTGCAATCCATCATCTCAACAATTTTTTTTGATAATAATCCATTCTCGTTGGATCTAGAGAAGACTGAGGTGGGCTCATCAAGAGGATCTAGGATTTCAAAGATTAATGGGTGATTGGAAAGGTGTAAGGAGAGGTCGAATGTAGTGATTTTGATGGAGATGCTAGCAAAGGATATCAAGTACTATTCAAGACATTCCTTGTACTACAAGTTCTTGGGTTTGAAAATCTTGTTGCAATTTTTGGAAGCCTGGGCCTAGAGGACATGGCTACCAGTGGGGAAAATAACTATTTTATGGTTACTTTTGATTGCATGGTGGATAGGATCAAGGCGTTTGAAGGGGGACCATACTTTTTCAACCAAGTGGGCTTGTTCATGAAACCATGGCATGGGAGCTTCAATCCAGCTGAGGATCTTCTAAATAGGGTTCCAATTTGGGTCAAACTGTCGAGGCTCCCAATGGAATGTTGGTGTGATGATGTTTTGCATTTATTGGCTTCAATGCTTGGGTAACCTGTTGGTTCTTCACAACAGACTCAATTCAAAAAGGTAATGAAATATGCTCAGTTTTGTGTGGAAGTTGATTTAATTAAGCCATTGCCAGAATCCATAGAAGTGAAGTGTGTGCAGGATCTTATTCTTGGGTGCAACAATTAGACTATGAGACCTTACCCTTTCGATGTTGTCTTTGTCATGACTATGGACATTTACAACATAGATTCCCAAAGGCCAAGCCTCTGGAGGTTCATTCTTCTCAACCTCCTCGTAATCTGCCAAGGATGGATAAGGGAAAGGAAGATATTCCAAATGGTGGAGCTGGGGATGATGGTTTTACTCCTGTCAGAGCTCAGAATAGAAATAAGGGGCAGAAAAGAACTCTAAAGGAAAGGCATGATGTTGCTACCTTTAATAAGTTTGAGGTGTTGGATGATCTTAGCCAGCAAGAAGTGAATACGAGATTGTTAGCATTAGATCAGGGGACTTTGGGTATTGATCAGTGTGGACCTCTTTTGAGGTTGAGCAGGCTACCCAGCAGGAGGAGAGTTTGGGTTTGCAATGCTTAGAGCAAGATGGGGGAAGTTCAGGGCAGGAGGGACTCAATTCAGGGGTTCCCCCTACTCCGCAGGATGATGGTACCATAAATTTGGAAATAGATTTACAAATGGTGGTTCAGGAGGAGTCGAGTCAGGTTACTGAAGTAGTGAAAGGTGGGGAAGTTTTGTCTCATCCCTTGCGGAGATTAGGCATAGAGGTGAGTAAGAATAGCAAGTCAGCTCCTCATTTAGGTATTTTGCAGAAAGAACTTAAGAAAGGATGGGTAGAGAAAGTTTCCAAGCTTGGTAAGAAGAAAGATTTGGAGAAGATTAAAATGATAGGGGAGACTTTGGTGGAGTCAGGGTCAATCAAGACTCTAGATTCGCATTTCTCAGGCCCCTTGAAATTATTGTGCTATCGTGGAATGTTAGAGGCTTGAAAAATGGCACTAGACAAAAAGTTCAAGATTTGGTTAGAATTCATTCTCTTGATGTCCTTTTTTTTGTAGGAGACCAAGCTTTCTGTTGAGTATATGTTGGGATTAGCGCCTAAGTTATGGAGGAATAGTGAATGCCAGTGCATTGGTGCTCATGGGTCCTCTAGGGGGGTGGCTTGCTTATGGAACCCGCATAATATTTTCCCCCAATGGTGGGTGTCTTTTAAGTCCTCCCTCTCCATGGTGGCTTCGTGTTTTGTGTTGAGGGAAATTGTTCTCTTTTTCAATGTGTATGCACTTGTGGAGCTGTAGGGAAAGCAACTCTTGTGGTCCGACATTTGTTATGTTCATAGCATGGTTCCTTACCATCCTTGGATTATTGGAGGTGACTTTAATGCTATCACGAAGCTTGTAGAGAAGCGGGATGGTACTGCAAGGCTGGAGGCCACTGTGTTGATGCTCCAGGACAACATCTTTGCTCTAAATCTTGTGGATATCAAGCCAAACAATGGAGTATTTACCTAGAATAATAGGAGGGTTGGTGATAACTACATTGTTGAATGCCTGGATCGGTTCATGGTCTCCTGCTTTTGGGTTGGTGGTACGAGGTCTTCTAGCTCTGAGATTTTGGACTGGAGGGGTTCAGACCATTGGCCTATAAAGATTTATATCCTCTCTACTCACTTGCCCTAGACTTCTTCCTTCAAGTTCCAACTGATGTGGTTGTGTGACCCTGATCTCCATGGCTATGTTGCTCAGTGGTGGAAAGATGGTAGAGCTTCCTTTGGCATGGCTATGTATGTCTTTGCTAAGCTTCTTCAGTTTGTTAAATATCAACTTAAACATTGGAATTGACAATGCTTTGGTAATATTTTTAGTGCCAAGTTGGCCACACAGGTGGAGCTGGATGGTATTACTAGGATAATCAAAGAAAGTGGGGCAATGGAGAATCTGCTACGGGAGGAATCAAGGGATTTGAAAGCTTTAGAAGAATGGGAGTTATGCAAGGAGATCTTTTGGAAGTAGAAGGCCCAAGTTGAGTGGCTCTAGGAGGGAGATAGAAATTCAGCTTTCTTTAAATTCTGTTAAGGCTAGGAATCATGGTAATTCTATCCTTTCCCTAGTCAATGATAGGGAAGAGACTCTTTCTTCATTTCAGGACATCTCATCAGAAGTGGTCAAGTGTTTCACTTTTCTATTCAGAGAGGATATGTGGGGTTGTTTAGTGGAGGAAGCATAGGTTATCTCTTATATCCCTTCCCTGGTGTCTCAGGACATGATGGATCAACTCATGGGAGAGATCACTCTAGAGGAGCTAGAAGGGACAGTGTTTCAAATGAAGAAGGGGAGGGCCCCAGGCCTTGATGGTTTCCCAATTGAATTCTTTCAATATTTCTATGAGATTATCAAGATGGATTTGTTGGTAGTGGTCTAAGAATCCCAGAGGAACAAGCAAATATTAAAGGCTCTGAATTCCACTCTCCTTGCGCTCATTTGCAAGGATGATGGGGCGGATAGATTAATCTGGTTTCGGCCCATATCTCTTTGCAATGTGGTGTATAAGATTATCTCCAAGCTAATTGCTAATAGGCTGAAAAGGGGGCTACTAGTGCTCATTTATGAGGAACAAAGTGGTTTTGTGGAGGGTAGGCAGATTCCAAATGGTATTGTTATAGCTACAAAATACATTCATTCTATGGCCAATTCCAAAGAAAAGGCGATGTTTATCAAACTTGATATGGCTAAGGCTTTGGTGGGGACTAGATTCATTAGGTCATGAGTTGCATCACATTTTTTTCATTCTTAGTTTTAATTAATAGGGAGCACTTTGAGCTTTTCGGTGCTTCTCGTGGGTTTTGGAAAGGTGACCCTCTCTCTCCTTACTTTTTTCTTTTGTTGGTTGAAGGTTTGGGACACCTTTTGAGAAGACATGTGGAGTTGGGTCTCATCCAGGGATGGTGTTGGGGAGGTGACTTACCCCCTCAATTCAATCTATAGTTTGTTGATGACACTACTTTGATGGGGGTGGCTACTATTTAGGAAGTTGTGAATCTTCGCAAGGTTTTGGATATTTATCTTGGGGCTTCAAGTCAACTAATTAATGAGAACAAGTCTTCCAATTTTTTCTTCAACACTCCAGATTCTATTTAGAGGAGAATTGCTCAGATTCTTTGGTTTCAGATTAGGGCTCTTCGATTGTCTTATCTTGGTATTCCTATTGTAGTGGGAAGGTTAGCTAAGGAGTCATGGTTGCCTATCTTGGATAAATTTCAAGAAAAAGTGACCCATTGGACCAATTGCTAGCTATCCTTTATGAGTCATGTTCAGCTGTTTAAGTCGGTTGTTCAAGCTCTCCCCATTTATCGGTGTATACTTCAGGTGGCCCCGATGGGCTTTGCTAAGGGGATGGACTCACTATCAAGACAATTCTTGTGGGCTGGTCATTTGTCATCATCAAAATGGAGCCTTGTTAAGTGGGATATTTTTTGTTTTCCTAAGCAGTATGGGGGTCTGGGGTTGAGGCATTCCTCACTGGTAGGTACGACATTGGCTACTAAACTTTATTGGTGGTGGTGTACTAAGAAGGATAGGATATGGGCCAAGATCCTATCCCATAAGTATTTCAAGGATATTCCTTGGGAAGATATCCCTCAATAACCTTTGGTGGGGAAGGGATTGACAATTTGGGCTACTCTCAAGAAAGGACCGATGCTTGTCAAGGAAGGCTTATTTTGGATTTGCAAGCGAGGGACGAAGGTTCACTTTTGGATGGACTCTTGGGATAGTTATCCCCCCATTATCTCTCAATTCCCTAACTTGGCGACTCTGAGTTAGAGATTTGGTGATGCAGGATGGTCAAGGGTGAGCAACTTTAAGTGGTTTGATGTTCATGGATAGCATGTGAGGGCTAGGTGGAAGAATCCAGATGAGTAGCTGGTAGTGGGCATGGAAGAGGAGTGTACGATTCTTCACAATATTCTTTCTGGTAGACAGTGTAGCTACCTCATGGAGAAGGATGTTCTTACATGGTCTCCCAATCATAAAAAGACATTATACTATTGCCTCTGGTTACCAGAGGTTGCTCTCAAAAAAGGTAGAAGGGGTGGAGGTGCCTTGGTGGAAGAGGGTTTGGAATAAGTTTTCTTGGCCAAGGTGCAATTGCTTCATTTGGAATTTGGCTTGGAACAGGTGTCTGATGTGGGATAATATCCAGAAGCAAGGATTCTAGGGCCCCTCTAGGTGTGTTCTTTGTGGGAGTGGTGAGGAGGATTCTTCTTATCTATTTTTTTGATCTCCTTTTACTGTGCAACTCTAGCATTCTTAGTGGGGAGCTTGGAACAGTCCCTGCGTTCATGCCTCTTCCCTAGTGGAGTTTTGGACTTGTTTGGGAAGACCTCCCTCGTTGGTGCCATTTTTGCAGAATGTGTGGCATGTTGGGCCTATTTTCTTGTTGTGGCAGGTTTGGTTGGAAAGGAATAGGAGGATTTTCAAAGGAGAGCACTTGCAAATACAACAAGTGTGGTTCAGAATCATTGAGATGATTCAGGAGACAATTGAAGCTAAGGGAGAGGTGGTGTTGCCGCTGGAGAAAAGGGATGCAGAGATGGTGGCAAGGCTGGGCATCCACAGGTTATCCCCAACTGCTGCTTGTTGTAAGAGAGGTAGGCAGGTTAGGCGGTGAGTTCAGAGATTGGGGAATTAGAAGCCCCCTCTAGTGGGCACTTTGAAGGTTAATACTGATGGTTCTTCTAGAGGAAATCTAGGACCTGCTGGAGTTGGTGGGATTGGTAGGGACTCTTTTGACTTGGTGGTTTTCCTCTTTTCTATCCATAAGGGTTCACAGACTATAAACCTTATGGAAGGATTGGCGATCCTTTATGATTTGGAGCAATCTTATGAGATGTGATGGCGGTAGGTTATTTGTGAATTGGACTCTCTAGTTCTTGTTAACTTGCTTAATCAAATGAAGATGTCCGATGGTAGCTGGCAGTTGGTGTTGGTGGTGCAGCAAATTTGGAAAATTGGTACTTTAATGGAGATGGTGTCTTTTGTCCATATTTCGAGGGAATGGAATATGACACCTGATTGTCTGGCCAAATGGGCTTTGGAGTATGGGGAGGGTTGGAAGATTAATGACTGGGCTCAAATCCCCTAGGAGCTCGGTCGAGACTTGGAGAGGGTTCTTACTAAGGACGATGTGGGTGTGGGTTGATTTTGTTTCCTGCTTTGCTTGTTCTTTTTGGGTTCTTCGGGATTTTTCCCTTGACTTTGTTGTAATGCTTGTTTCTAAATTTTAATAAAGTTTTTACCCCTTTTTATTTTTTATTTTTTTTTAAAATGATATCTTAATTATCAATATAATTGTATAAGTTTTAGTAAAGAATAGTAAATCAAATGTCTTTTTTTACTATGATATCATTGTTTAAATTTTTTATATTTTTCTAAGAGAAAGCAAATGGATGGACTTGGATTTGAAGAAATATGATGAAGATAACAAAGAGAGGGTGCATTTTTATATGCTTCATGATACAATATCTTATAATATAAAATGATTTGTGTGAAAATGAAAAACAAATAGAATAGAAAGGTTATTTCTATTATTAGACTATAGTTCTTGATTTATTTAAGAATTATAATTAGTAACTCTTGAATTATTTTTAAATAATTAATTATTTGAATTGTATAGCCATCTTCAGATGTAAAATAGATCTAATTAATTACAAATTTAGAAAAATCTTACATGCAAACAAATATTCAACTATTTTTTCTCTTCTAGAGATTTAAAAAAAAAATTGTTAAACATTAAAGAAAAAGAAGAAAAAATGCATCTAAAAACAAAACTAAAAAGAAAGAAAATAGAAAAAATCTTTATAGGTGATTTTTTGCCTTTGCATAACTCTAATTTCGTTTTAATAATTAATTATTTTTAGTATTTTCTATTTATTTAACTTAATCTGATTTTTTGTAATGCTTTTATTTATTTATTCATAATTATAATTCAACTAATATAATTTAGAAAATTAAAATTTAGTTTAATTTTCTAAATGATTTATGTGCAAACAAAACATAAATACAATGAAAAGATTGCTTTTATTTTTAGATTGTAGTTCTTGGTTTATTTTTTCTTTTTTAGATGAATTCCTTCTCTTTCCTCATGAGAATAAAGGCCTTCAAATTCTACTTCATTTTATATTTCATATTAAAATGAAATTTGTATATATTATCACTTGGTAAAAAAATGATTCAAACAAGATTCTTAGTACCAAAATTCATGGGATTAAATGTCACCCCAAAATACCCTTTGTCAAAAAAAAAAGAAGATGAAAAAATATAATGACCACATTTGAAGATAAACTTCAATGCCCCTTATCACTACTTATAGACACTCTTGATATTTGAAATTACATTCATATTGATAGTTACCAAAAATCTTAACCTACCAAAAACCTAATAGAGCAATGCTTAAGAGATCTTTTCCAATAATTCCAATATTAATGAAAGATTATTTATTTAGCATATTATAATAAATTGATTTTAAAAAATTAAGGAAAACAATGTAATTGAGAAGGATGGACTCTTTAAATATGATTTTTGGCAACCCAAAATGCTAAAAAAAAAATTGAATGGTTTGCAAGATTTTGCAACACTTATACAGATGGGAAAAGCACGACAATGAATAGTGTAGTTTGAGATAATATAAACAACAATAAATATTTTAGTGTGAATGTTATCTGTAATCCATAGCATGCCAGAGATGTGGAGATCTAGGGATAAGACAATATTTTTAAAATACTTGATTCTTCAACAAATCTCCACAGTAATTGACTATAAATCATTTGTAGGTATGGATATAGTGTTTTATTTTAGGGGAAAATAATGATACAATTTCTACCAGACTGAGACATTTGAGAAAAAAATGTGCATTGATTTACTTTCTCGGAAAATAACACCATTTTTCTTCTAGAGAAATTCTAGAAAATGATGTTTCTTATTTCTACGAAACTAAGACATTCCAGAAAATAAAATGTTGTGCTTTGTTTTGTGGAAGTATAATGACATATTTCCAGAGCAAGAAAACATGTACGAAAAAGAATACATTGAGATGAAAGCTACTTTTCCTTCATTCTACTGTTGGTGTTGAATGCTCTAGAATGGAAGCAGGCTCTCATGGGTTGTGTAGGGGTTGTTGGTTACAGAGCTCTGCATCTTTCCTATGCCTTTATATTGGGCTCCATAATAGGCATGTTGTTCCTGAAAGACCAAAACAAGATGAAGTGAAACTTGAAGATTTATATAAATTGTTAAGAAAGAGAAATAGTTCTCTTGCAACCGTTATAGAGTGGTAGATTATACATGCAAAATTGAATGGGCATTAATGTAAATCATGTGTAGTATAGACCATTTCACAGGCCATAAGCCACAAGTGACAACTTCCACTATTGTAACACACACCACCATTCTGCCTTCCATGTATTCTAAGTTACATGTCAAATTTCACATGAAGAGTTTTTGTTGATGAAGGTTCTTCTACCCTTATGTGACTGTAGAATGCCTCTCAGCAGATTGTGGAGCCTTTAAGAGGATTTCATATGGTAAAGATTATATGATTTTCATCTGTGTCTAGGTATTTAGCCTTTAATATTTTAACCCAAAGTTGGTCTAGATTAGAATATATGTTCCATACTAGTTTTGCACCCATAACTTCATTCATAATCTACCAATCCCTAAGCCCAACACCACCTTTAACCTTTTCCTTGCAAACCTTTTACCATGCTAAAAGAGGGATTTTATCTTGATTGTTTTCTCCATTCCAAAAAAAATTCCTCATCTTTTTCCCTATTACCCTAATTACCTTCTTTGGAATCCTTAAACACATCATTGAAAAAATAGGAATTGCAGATATAACTGATTTTAACATTAAGATCCTACCTACAAAGGTCAACCATTTACTTTTCCAGCCATCCATTCATGTAAGGCATCAATCCACCAGATCTTTCTAGACTCCAAACCTACAAGACCCCCCAAAAAGAGGAATACCTAGGCATTTTCCTAGTAGAGTGCCCATTCTCATTCTCGATATATTATTGATTTCCCTTTAATTTTGGAAAGCAGTGTTAAAGAAGAAAATTTCTGATTTCCTCCAATTGATACACTATCTTGAGGCTCTACTATATTTTTCAATCGTTTCCTTCATTGATCGAGCTTCTTTGAAAGTTGCTTCGCCCATTAAAAAAGTGTCATTTTCAAGTTGTAAGTGAGAGATTGGATCTACCCCTTCAACCACTTTTATTCCTTTCCACCTACCATCCCTGTGTTTCTTTGATATCAACCTCCCCAAAGCTTCAACCATTATAATAAAGAGAAAAGGTGATACTGGATCACCCTATCTAATTTCTTTATTAGAATAAAAAAAACCCTAGGGGCTTCCATTTACCAAGACCGAGAAACAAGGGGAACAAATGCAACTCTCAATTCAACTAATCTAGTCCTTACCAAACCCAAATTTCTCTAAAAACTTCAATAGAAACCGTATTCACCTCATCATAAGCCTCTCTTATATCTAATTTTACCATCATTCTTTCTGTCTTTGAAACTTGAATGGAATGTATGGCTTCATGTGCCACAATAACACCTTCATAAATAGACCTATTAGGGGAAAATCCACTCAACTCATTTGAAATCATTGAATCAAGAACACATTTTAGTCTATTAGCTATTACTTTGGAAATGATTTAATATACAGTGTTGCATAAGAATATAGGCCTAAAATCATCAAAGGAGCTAATCTCCATTTGTTTGGGCACTAGGGAAATAAAGGTATTATTGAAATCTTGTAACACATAACCACCTCGCCTTGATTCCTCCACCACTTCCAATAAATTAAAAGCAAAAACATCCCACAGTTTTTGAAAAAAGGTTTTAGGGAAGTCATCAGGTCTTGGGGCTTTGTTTCCCCAAGCTAAACAAAGCATTTTTGACTTATTCCATGGATACTTCTTTCATCAGAAGCCTATTTTAGGCCTCTGTGATGCACTAAGGAATAACTTCCATTATATCTTAGTCTTGAGTGTAATCAACAATTTCTCCAGAGAAAATTTTAGAAAAATACCTAACCACCTCTAGATTTATTTGCTTTACATCTTGAAGAATGTTACCACTTCCAACTTTAATTGAAAAAATCTTGTTGCAAGATCTTCTAAATTTCATAGAATTATGGAAGAATTTAGTATTTTGATCTCCATCCGTTAACTAGGTTTCCCGAGATTTCTGACGCCAAAAAACTTCCTTCCTTGACAAGACTTCAGAGTACATCTTGTTTAGATTCTTTTCTCTGTTAAAGTATTCTTCAGACATCCCCTCCTCTATGATTTTAGCATGTAGGATACTCAATTCATTTTCCAAACTAAGTTTCTCCTTGAAATTTTTCTTAAAGGACTCCCTAGTCCATCTCTTCAGTTCTTCCTTAAGAAATTGAAGCTTTTTGAAGAAAATTAAAGCTTTATTACCTATTCTAAGAGGAGAGTCATTCCACCAACGATCCACCAATTCTTTAAAACCCTTCACTCTAAACCAAATTGCTTCAAATTTAAAGGGACATCTATCAGGGGTCGCCTCCTCTTGTATTCAAACACTAATGGGGTAGTGATCAGAACCAACAATAGGCAAGATTTCAGCTTCACAAGTCCATTGATAATCTACCCAATTACTAGCAAGGAAAAATCTATCAAGATTTTATGTAATATTGAGGAAACCACTCTTGTTCGTCCATGTGAAATCACCATTCTTGAATAATAATTCAAATAAACCATTATTTGTAACAAAATCACTGAATTCCTTTTGACTCTAGCCACCCCAACCAATTCCACCCTTTTTATCCAATGGTCAGAGGATTGCATTAAAGTCCCCTTCCAAAAGGAACATATCCTCTTCCCCATTCACGAAGATCTTTGATAGATCTTTCCAAAGTTATTTTTTCCTAGAAGAGCTATTTGGACCATACACATTAATGATATGGAACCTTGTAGATAGTTGTTTTGAGTATATGTTCAATCATTGCCAATACCTTTCTTGTCCAATAACTTGAACATCCACAACTAAAGCATCCCACAAAACACCAACACCACTAGAGGCTCTAGTTGCATCAACTAAACTACTTTCCCAATGGAAAAAGCGTTTGCTAAAAGTGACCTTATCTAACCCTTTCAGTTTTGTTTCCTACAAAAGAACTAAATCTAGCCTCACTTGATCAAAGCATCTTTTGATCAGACGAATCTTGTCAGGGGCATTGCAACCCCTAACATTCCATGAAAGGACCTTCATTGCTCCCGAGAAAAGGCATAGCCTTTTCCCAATCTAAGTTTGCTTTGTCCAACAACACTTCCAACAATTTCAAGTTTCATTCAGATAGACCTAGCACCTCTTCTATTCTTTTCACCACCTTTAGCCTTTTTTTGTGAAGTTGAATTTTGATCTAAATATCTTTTCTCCCAGATCCCCACTTCAGCATTGAGACCCAACTCATCCTCATCCCCCAGGCCCCCAGTGGTGACATAATCTAAGTCTACATCCTCAAATGAATCTTCATTATCTCTAGCTTCTTCAAAAGAGCTTCTCAGATTTCTGATTGGAGAAATCTATATAT
Organism: Sequoia sempervirens; assembly: GCA_007258455.2. Lineage (NCBI taxonomy): Eukaryota > Viridiplantae > Streptophyta > Pinopsida > Cupressales > Cupressaceae > Sequoia > Sequoia sempervirens. The sequence goes on along the minus strand of VDFB02341077.1, from coordinate 171,603 downwards.
CCTTAAATTGGGGGTCCTCCTCTCCACCTTCACAAAAATTTGTAAAGACCTCCTGATCATACTTCAAGACTTCCTAATTCTCACTGGTAAACTTTTCTTCACCCATGACCAAAGAGCTCTCTTCATTGTCAAAAATGGTGTGGGAGTTACTCCCCTTGTCTACATGTGTTATCCTACCTAAAGGCATATCCTTGCTCGATTCTTCACATGGCTTCTCCACCCTAGACCTCATTTTCAATTTGTTGCTCATTTGCTTAATTTTTAACCACGCTAAGCACCTGCACTAGGGACGGTGTTTCATTTCCTTTACTTTGTGTTTGTTTCTCCAGCTGATTCATAGAGTCTATGGTATTTCTGGAGAGTGGAGTCTCCTTCAATCCTTTCTCACCTTCAAGAAAACGTTTGTGACAAGCCCGATGTTTAAAAACCATATTTTCCATGTTTGGAGTAATTTCTACATCCTTCATGTGTTCTAGCTGAAGACACACCTCTGCATTCAATAAACCTAAGCTTTGCAAGGAAGCTTGCAATGTACTACTACCCCCAACTTCAAACAAACAATCAATTTCCTTTTTTTGCAAATTGTCCTCACAATGCAAACCAAAACCCCCTAAGGAAAAGTCTTGAGTTAGACCTTGTTTTGGAATACACAAATCTGACAAATCCCAAAGAGCCTCCCTCTTTGTATTTTCACTTAAGTTGATTAACATATCTGTTAATACAGTATGAGCCAAGCCTTTTCCTTTGTCGAGCTTCTCACATTCACCTATTGTGTGACCTACCCCTTACACCTTGAGCATGTTTCCACAGTTTCTTCCAATTCAATCAACTGTCTCCAAATACCTTCCCTTGATATTAACTCCATGATTTTTGGAAGAAGGTGAATCGGTTTCCAGAGGATGTAGATTCACGCGTACATGCTATATTCCTTTCTTTCGAGCACCTCATCTATTTTAGAAAAACCCCCAACTTGTTGCCTACATTTTTAAGGGTTTCTAAACTCCAATATTCATGTGGTAGAATATAGAGCTAGATCCAAATCAAAACTTCCTCTATACTCTCCTTTTTGGGGTCAAAATTTAGCTTCCAATCCTTAATATAAAAACCTTTCCCTTCCATCAAAAAAGGCCCACTATTGAGAATCCATTCCTTATCCTTTGTTGTCTGGTAGATTACCAAATAGAAACCATTTGGAAGGGTTTTTAAGACACATTTTGTGCCACAGTGTTAATCACACCAATGTTGTATTTTTGTAAAAGCAGGCCATTTCCCACATCGTTTCATAAAAAAATATTTTTCCTTATGAAAACAGACTGAATCCACCTAGTCCCTATTTTCTGCTAACAAAGAAACAACTCTAGAATGATCCCAACCTTTACTTACCTTGGTTGCCTGTGTAGTGGCTCCCTAGGTTTTTGGCCTCCAAAGTTTCTTTTTGATACTATTGAAGTCGAAATAGCCACTAGTGTAAATTGAAGTGAAACCCCTCTTGTTTATAGGATTATTAACCCTCCTTGAATAACCACCATGTTCATTGTCAATACTATGCCATTTCGTATTTCCTAAATCCTTCCATGCTTGACTCAATGGTCTCCATGCAGAGTTTTGAAAACCCTCGCCAATCCTCCTCCTCTTATATGGTCGTTGCACCTGTGAACCACCATTTCCATGAAACTAGGTAACCTTCTGTGAGAGACTTGATCGCTCCACCTCTCCGCCATATTGTGATGGGTGTTTATATTGAAAAAGGAAGGAGGTAGGAAATGATATTAGGTAAGAGTGGTAGTCAAGGGTTATGATTAGAAAAAGGGGATTGAATTCAACAAGATCTTCTCACTAGCTATGAAGATGACTACTATTCGAGTAATTTTGGGTTTCACAATAGTTTATGATCTCAAAATTGAGCAACTTTATGTGAATATTGCATTTCCACATGGTGATATGGAAGATGAATTATATATGCATCAACCTAAAGGTTTTGAGCAACAAGGTAAAGACAATTTTTATTGCAGGTTGAGGAGGAGCTTGTATGGGCTCAAGTAAGCCCCACAATAGTTGTATCTTAAGTTCGATTCTTTTATGGCTAAGCAACACTCCACATGCTGCAAATATGATGTATGTGTTTATTACAAGGTATTGGATAATGGTGAATTTGTTTTATTGGTGCTTTATGTTGATGATATGCTTGTAACTGACACTAGCATGAGAGTTGTTTGTGATTTGAAACAATAGTTAGCTCATAAGTTTGCAATAAAATATTTAGAGGTAGCATAGGATACTTGCTATGACCATAATCTAGGACATATGTAAGAGAGAAATCAGATTGTCACAAGAAAATATATTGACAAAGTTTTGGATAGAATTAACATGAAGGATACTAAGCCTATGAGCACTCCACTTGTTGATAATTTTAGTCTGTCATCTAAAATGTTCCCCAAAACACCTTAGGATTAGGAAAAAATGAAGGGTATTCCTTATTTATTAGTTGTTGGGAGTCTTTTGTATGCAATGGTGTGTACTTGTTTGAACATTGCACATGCAATGGGAGTAGCAAGTAGATTTATGAGAAATTTGGGTAAGAATCATTGGAAAGTAGTGAAGTGGATACTAAGATATTTAAAAGGCACTTCAAATTATGTTTTATTAATACTATGCCTTGAATAGTAAAATACAAGGGGCACTAAGGGGTTGGTCAAACAACTAGTAGTCATCCTAGAAATGAATAAGATGACCATTCCTAAGCTTCCACTTATGGCCCAAAGAAATAGGTAAAGTAAATTATTGAATCGCCTACACCAACAAATATTATATAGAGGTAGAATTTTCCATGGGTTAGCTAGTTTTCATTGGAATTTCTTTATATATTTCTATGGAATAAAATAGATTATGAGAGTAGATAAGAAATAATTTTATAGAACATCAAGATCAAATAGAAGCTATGAATTATTAAAGAATAAAGTGATAGAGAAACTAGTGAACTAGTGTTACCATATTTTGATAAGATATTTTAAGTTGATTGTGACGCAAGTGGAATTGTAATTGGAGTATTACCAAGTCAACAAGGAAGACTAGTATACACATTTAGAACTAGCCATTAATTTGAGAAATCATGAGTACTTATTTTAATGGGCTATAGAGACATGTGGAAAATTTATAGATTGGGGTACTTAAGTGGATTCATTTAGAGCTAAAAGTAAATTATAACTATAATTAATACTACAAATAGTACATGTACCTAGAAATAGATTTATTTTCCCATGTGTCATCATGTCAATGTTTGTGCTAAGAGTGAAGATATATAACTCTAAAATTTCTAAAATGTAGCCTAGGATATAAAACACTCTATAATTACTATTGAATCAATCAATTTAATTTTTTGAAGCAAATGATCTAAAGATTTATTTAAGTGAATGGTATTGTTTTTAGTTGAAATACAAACCTAGATATACACAATTTAAAAACACATGGGTTGGGTACCTTGTGAATTGTAGGTTAAACAAAAAAATATGTTTTGAAACACAACACATCTTGAAACCTCCTATTTGCCACAAGAAATTCATAACTACACATATCTAGCTCTCCATTTAAATAACATCTTTCATGATAGTGTGTTTGGATATGACATGATGACACATAGAGATGGAATGTACGCTATATTCAAATAATCCAAATAAAGACAAACTTGAAAGTTCAAGTATAAGACAAAATGAAGCTATTCACATGTATATCCAACAAAAGAAGTTGTTTCAAGAATTAAAAATGGAGAATCAAATTTCTATGAAGAGTAAAATAGTAAAAGAGCGTACTTTAAGATTAAGAATATGTCCATTCATTGTTCCTTAAGTAAAATTTTCAATTTGCAATTTAAAGTTTTCAAACAGGGAAATTAAAAAGAGAGAGGTGGAAACAAATAGTCATAGACCATAGAAAATATCTTCCATATATATCAAATATTAGGATTACATGATTAATATATATGTGGGGTAATGTTAAGAAAGTGGATGCACACGAATTACAACACCGATTGGAGATATGTATTAGCATTCAAGGCTTCCAACCAAACCAAAGTACCAATGAAGGAAATACTACATGGCTCTTTTGTCTCATTCGACATTTAACTCTCTGCTCAAGACTAACCTAGGGATAAGGAAAATTGAGGGGTAAGCATAAAAACTTCAACCTCACAACAAGGAAATTATAGGGGCTTTTAACCATGTAGTAAAAATAAACCATTCCATAAAAACAGTATATAATTCTTTTCTTTCAATAATTGAAATTGAATTTACATAACTGTATACATAAGCATTTCATAATATTTTTTTTAATTGAAAAGAATAAACAAATTTCTCTTTTACAATTTCCACATGAAAAATTGAAAATAAATAAGATATAACATTTAAATTTTAATGAACAATGTTACAAATACCATATTTGGATACTTTCTATCTCAGAAGACTTGACATGTCATCTGCAAGAGGGAGAGCGTCACCCAGGTTCTTTACCTCCAACCATAGACTAGCAGTCCCTCACACACCTTCCTAACTAGAAGTGGCCCTACCCTTCAATGAAGAGTATAGTTAAGAACCCCCTAGTATTGCCATATGAGCTCTGGTGTTGTATTCTACTAGTTCCCAATATGACATTACAACTATGGATACCTTCCAACTAAGCGTGCAGATAAGCAGCTTTGGAGCACAGTAAACTAACAAGTGCAAACAAAGACTATCACACTCACTTTGGCCAACATATTTGAAATATATTCAACCACTACTTACAAGTGGAGTCATTTGTTCACCCACAACCACTTGACTTGGAGAACCTTATCTAACCTAAGGTTAAAAACAAACTGTAGACCAATTGGTTCTACCTTTCGATAGATTTACATTTAAAAGAGTTTTCGCACTAAGGTGGACATTGTGACTAGATTGGTAAAACAGATCTTGGACAATGAATTCCCTTGTTACGTTTCTATAACATCTACCTAGGTCTAGGCTACTACTTCTAATTCAAGTCCTAACACAAACCATAATGTTAACCTTCTCACCTATTCTTAGGCTTCTTTGGTAAATATGGATGACACCATGCCATCATCATGACACACAAATGGTCACATAGAAGGTATTGACATTACACCAACAAGCACTGAAATATTAATATTGAAACCAAATAGAGGATTAATTCCTCTTAAGTTTCAAACTCCCAATAAAGTTATAAGGTTTGGGTTCACAAACATATCATAAGAAATAATGGGGTACACAATATGTAATATCGTCAAGATTCAAGGAACTTAATATCATGCTCAACCCTGAACTTTCATTAAATAAACAACATAATAAACTATTTAATCTTATTTGACTCTTTTAGGGAAATACTTAATTAGTATGGCCATTTCTCTAGCATTTGAACTATGTTCTCCTATATGAATTCTAAATAATAAACTATATAAAAGATTACATAAATGTATTCTTTCACTCTTATTTTCAAAAATTATAATAAATTTCTAATATAAAGTTTCCTATGTTAGACTATACATATTCTCAATATCTAAGGCATTCAAATAAACCATTTTCTAAAACATACACAACAAACTCTAGCATCAACTTAACTGTGAGTTCCTAACTTCACGATATTAACATAATACTATCTTTTTAGCAAACATTATTTCTTGCTCTTTGAAAAATAACAACTTGTTTAAAATAGAGAAAAGCATGCTTGTTAATCTAACTCTTCATTGTGAATAACTTCTTGAATCCTCTAACTTTGCAAATGCAAGTTGCCTTCCTCCTTCAATCTAACAACTGTTTGGAAGAGAAAATGTTGCCTATTCTCTGGTATTATTCCCCTCTCTAAAACTGGTAATTCTAAACTCTAAATTCTTGAAAATTATAATACTCAGATTACTACACCTATTTCTCAATGCCCAACAATGACCAAATTAATGAAAAACTACTGGCTTATATAAGAAAAGCCCACTCTTGGAAAAATAAATACATTTCAGTATTGTTTTGAGTGGCACCTTATTTACATTGGAGTAACCACATTTTAGTTTGCAAATTACCTCCTTAAGAGGCTTGAATCATTTCCAAAGTTACCATGGTTCATAACTATTTTCAAACATTTAAAAATGCAATTACAAAGCTTTTAAGACTCATCTTTATGTGCCACTATGTGATATCCTTTCTACATACATTAGGTGGGTTAATCCATCCAACTCCTTGGATAGGGGAGTTTCATAATTTTTTAATTTATTTAGGACATTTTTTTTTTTTCACTCTAGAAAATTTGGAATGACAATCTTTTTAAATAATACAAGATTTGTCTTACATTTCAAAGTGTTATTGGGTCAACACTTGTTGCAATTAACCATTTTATAATTTCTTTGTCATAGCTCATTTATCCATGTTCCCTCAAATTATTTATCCACACAATGTACCATTAAAAGTTCAAAAAATCACAACTTAACATAATTATTATATGATTATTTTAGATGTTTTTCCATTATTTTTTATTACAAAATAAATTGTTACTACAACACTTCAAAGGAGGAACTCAAAATTTCATAAAATTTATCTTAATACTCATAGGATGGAGTTCAAATTATATATGGTGTAGTATATGATAAAACAAATCCCCAAATTCCCCTTCATTTTGTATATTGTTGTACAAAATAAATATACTTAAATTAGTAGACTCACTTTAATTATAGTAAAATAAAATTGAAATATGTAATTTATAAGGTGCCAAAATAAGGATAATAGCCCATTATTTGAATATTATTTTTTATTTAATGACATGATATCAAATGGGAAATCAATGGGGAAAAATATTAGAAGAATCTCACATGAAGGAAGCTACATAAAAATCCTAGACCTAGTTTTTTTTGGGGGCAATGATATTTACTTAATATAATAATTTTTAATTGTTATAAAATATTTAGTGGATTTTGATAGTTGATAGTTTTATTATTATTTTGATTAGAATGTAATTTAAAGCTAGTAATCCCATTTTAGTGTGCAATGAGTATATTGAAGAGGTCTTAAAGGTGAATTATCACTTGTCCAAGTAATTAAATGACATGCTACCTTGAGTATAGCTTCCCATGGACATGTGTTATCACATGAAATGACCAATATAAAGTCAATCTCTTTTCTCTTTATCTCTCTTTCCCTTTATATCTCTTATCTATATTTCTCTCTCTATTCATGTCTATCAATCTCCCCTCTCTCTCCCTTTATCTCTCCATCTCTATTTCTCTTTATCTCTCTTTGTCTGTACCTATCTCTAGGCTCTCCCTCTCTCCATTCTCTCCCCCCTCTCTCTCTCTATCTATGCCTCCCTCTCTTTCTCTCTCCATATCTCTCCTATCTCTACCTCTATCTCTTTGTCTCCCTCTCTACCTCTGTATATCTCTTTATCTCCCTCTCTACCTTTATATATCTCTTTATCTCTCCCTCTTCTACCTCTCTCCCTCGCCTTTCTATCCCTCTCTCTTACACACACTATCTTTATCCAGCCCCGCCCCTTTCTCTCACCCTCCATCCTCTCTCTCTCTCTCTCTCTCTTTAAATATCTCTAAATCTATTTGTCTCCCCCTAGGAATGTGCACCAAGATGGGGCACAAGAAAGTGGCCAAATGCCAAAAAAGACAAAAAAATGTTTGTGTTACAAATAAATTTAAATAGCACACTTGTGTTATGACTTGGAATTTCCAAGTCATAACATGAGCGTGTTATTTGAATAAAAAACACGCTCGTGTTTTTAGCATTAAAAACATGATCATTTTTTAGAATTAAAAACATGATCATTTTTTAGAATTAAAAACATGATCACATTTTTAGAACTCAAAATATGTATGCGTTTTGGATTGTACTTAGTCTTGGATGGTTCATTTGCCCCATTTTGATGTGATTTTTTCCTCCATTCTCATTTCTCAACTTGCTCATCATTAGGTTTACACATTATAAATCGAATCTTAGTAAAATTACCTTCATAATTTTACATGTCTTCTAAGCTCTCTAACTATATATATATATTTTTAATTTGAACTACATTAACATTATTTTTAATTTTTTCACTAATGTTTCCATAGTTATCAGAGACACATGTATTGACTTTTTTAACAACATTTGACCTACTTGCCCAAATTATACACACACACACATATATTACACATTGTAAAATAATGCGTTTTCTATTATTTTGGTGCAAGTTATGTGACACACATGCTCGATGATGCGATTTTCAAGATGCATCCACTTTGAAAAATCATAAAAAATACTGAATAAAAAATTAACAAAAAAACATACAACTTCTAGTACTCACTCTTAGCTATATTTCTACCAATGGGTTTTTGAAAATACTAAATGCAACTAAAAATTAAGAGGCACACACCAGACACTATTCTATATTTTGCTAAGAAAATAGGAATACTTTTGTGTGCATGGAGCATTTGATCTTCTTAATCTTATCTATTTTAAAAAAACTTTAGTATTTTAGAAACTAGATTCAAAGAACTACAATTCTTGTTCTTTTGGTATCTTCAAATTTTGAGTCATGAATCTCAAATTACTCCTTCAAGTTCCAAGTTTAGTTGATTTCAAAAGAGAGCAGCCACATTTGACCCCCTTTTTGTGCACCATCTTGGTGCTCTTACTCCCCTCTATCTCTCCATTCCTCTTTATCTCTCTCTCTCTATGTCTTTACCTCTCTCTTCCATCCTTTCTCTCATTCTCTCTATCGCCCCTCTCTCTTCCCTTCTTTCTATCATTCTCTCTATCACTCCTCTCTCTCCCTTCCTCTCTCTATCTCTTTGTTTCTCTCTTTATTGATTTTATTCTTTGACTTTTTCTCCTCTCTATCTCACTTGGTCTTTGTCTCTCTCCTATTTCTCTCTATCCCTCTCTAACTATTTGTCTCTTTCTATCTTCCTCTCTTTACTGATCCCCCTCTCTATTTTTCTCTCTTCCTCTATCACTCAATTGCTTGTTTTCACATTCTCTATTTTCCCTATTTGTCTTTGTCACATCTCTCTCTTTCCAATTCTCTATCCATCCATCTCTCTAGCTCTTTTTCCTTCCCTCTTTTTCTATATACACGTCTTCCCCCTCTTCTCTCTCTTATTGTATCTATCTTTATCATTTCATCTCTCCCCTCCCCTTCCCCTGTCTTCTATATCTCTCTTCTATATATGTCTCTTTTACTCTATCTCTCTTCCTCTCTCTCCTTCAATTCTCCTTTTTATTCTCAATTTCAAGATTCTAATTACATATCCAATTCTAAAATTAAGGTTATAAATTTATATCATAATAGTTAAAGTTAACATTACATTAATTTTTAAATAAATTGAATTCATTTTCATTTATATATCTCAATGTCTTAAATCTTAATTGATAAATTAATTTAAAATCTAATTAATGTCAACAAGAGGTTGAGTGTACCTTCAATTTGACAACCATTTACAAGTCAAAATATTAATATTTAATTATAAACACAATATTTTAAAAATAAACATCACATAAAACAAATATATGTCCTCATCACAATTATCATTTTTAAATAAATATATAAATAATATTTTTATTTAGAAACTAAATAATTAACTAAAAGTATAAAATAAAAAATAAAAAATAAAAAATTTATCAAGGCATGTTTGAAAAAAATAAATAGAAGTTAACCCTTTAAAAAAATATATCAATAAATTTATTAAATAACAAAAAAAATTATTATATAAACAAAAATTTAATAATTAATTTTTAGATATTAACAAATATAAAAATTTGAACAAAACTAAAAAATTATATCATAAGAAAAAACACAATGTCTAAATATCTAAAATTACATTATATTTCCTTACACTAATCTGAAATGCCAATGTAAAATATAATTACATTATGTTTAAATATAATTTCACTATAGCGTTTCAACTTCTACTATGGTGGGAATGAGTTTGTTAACCCAATTTTATCTCTGCCCAACGGTCGATTTCAAAATTTAACTCGTTTCCTCTCAAAGCCTATTCGGCATATAAAGAGGGAGCAGATGTGTGACGCTGTGAATATTGCCACGAAGAATTCAGATATAAATAAGAGGAAGAGGGCAAATTACAGGAGGGAATCTAGATTGAACATAAGAATGAGCACAGAGGAGGAAAACCTGAGGAAGATGAGATTGGAAGAGGAGGCAGCTTGGGAGGAATATTGGGAGAGGGAATGCGAGAGAAGGGAGAAGTACCTAGAGGAACGTTTTATGAAGATGTGCGAGGAACGCAGGAAAGAGGAGGAGGAGGAACTCAGGAACAAGCAGATGGCGGAACAGCTGAAGAGGATATTCATGTCTGGCACAGAAATTAGTCAGAGCATGCGGCGGTTGATTCTTGAAGGCCGCATCAAAGTCCCTGAGGAATTGCTTCCTTCGAATTTTAACCAGGTAACTCCAATTATTGTTCTGCTCAAGTATGTTCCGTATTTGTTATCTCCCCTTCATCCTGTTTTCACTTTTGTACACATTATTAGCCGATAGACTATTTATTGTGGGCATAGCCCACCGGAATTGTCTCGCGCCTGAGAAATTCCACTGAAAAGTTACAAAATTTGCAAAATCAGATGGCTGTAAAGTCATCGGAGATAAGATATGGATGAAAATAAAAGTTTCCTATCATTATCTGCACAGCATCCTATTGTTGCTTGCAAAAACTGCATTTAATCACATGCCTGTAAAATCGCGGTGATCGAGCGATAAGATATGTGGGCTTTATGTGGGATTTGGTAGGGTTTCATAATATATTTCCTGCAAACTCTGTTCATTTTTTCTCATGCATCGTTGAAATCTTGAGGTAAGTCCCATGCCATCAATTTTTTTGACAATAGCTGCATTTAACTCCAATATTTATTGCCAGCTTCTCGTTTTAAACGCCGTTCAACATATCGATTTCTTTATCTCATGTGGGAATTGAATATCGCAGTAGGTAATTGAGAAGCGACGCAGATAGGTACCCCATTTTAAATGCAATATTAGATTTACAAATTCCCTGCCTGTTATAATAATGTTTACAGGACTCTTTAATGTGTTCTGGTTTTGGCAGTTGGCGCTTGCAAGGTGTTTTCGTAGACATATCCCTCAAGTTGCGAAATTTCCCTGCCACAGCAACTCCATGCAAAAATATTTTTCCTGTTTTGGACTTTTTCCTGGAGAGTACACCTCGTAACTGTAAATTTGTTTACCCTAGATTGTTGAACAGGTTTGATCGGTCGGTCCATAGAAAATATACATAGAAAGGGAAATATATCAATACTTAAAATAACGGAACATGCAGTCGAGTGGAAAAAACAAGATTTTAATAGGGTTCGAGCAAGAAATGCCTGGAAGGAGAAGAGGCTGTTGGACTCTGGATGAAGAAGATGATGGAGATTTCAAAGAAGATTCTGATGGGCAGTCTGAAGATGAATGGAACCATCCATTAGACAAAAAGGAGGAAGAAAAACTTATCGACATTTGGCTAGAGGCCCGACATAGTTCCTCTGTGGCTCGTAAGGCGGCGTCTATAGGTGTATCAGACCATGCGACAAGGGAGAGTTCCAGTTTCACATTAGTTACATTCATTTGGAGGCTCTGGATCTTCAGGGTTTGGGTTTTCTCCTCCCCCCTACCCTCTGAAAGATGTTGAGGCTGCTGAGGTTTACTCACAAAGTTTGGACTCAAATGATTGTTGTTTCATTGAAAATGCTTATGATTTCTCATGTAAAGCCCCCTCTCACTAAAGCATTGTAAACGTTATTCTTCAAGACATATCTCATTTCAATGATCCTTAGGCAGGTATAGGATGTATGTGCAAGATTAAAAGATTGCCTTTTCAATCCCTTCAGCAACTCAGATTGGAACTACAGAGGTGTCCAATGATGGGGTTTTCTGCCGTTTAAAATCTTTTTGCTCATTTGTAAACCAAATTAATAGATTTTGCATGGAATGTCTGTTGAGTACATTCAAGATCTATAACCTATGCCTCATCACTATCTTCAAGATTTTGATTCATTATTCTTTTATGATTGTCCCTCCTTACCGAAGTCACAAACTGTCTTTCACAGGGGCTATCCTTTTGAATCCTTTCTCTGTCACTTATATGATGCCCACACTCCTTGACATAGAGATTACAGTTATAAACATCGTGCCTTTTTGCACAAATACCACTGCCTTATCGCATGCAAAAATATTGGCTATACCATTTGCATGGGACTTTGACTCAACATCTTGAGTAATTGGCACACCTCAGATGGCACTAATATGACCATTTATTTCTGTCACTGTACTGCCTTCTACCTCTAGCATTAGATGACTGTCACTGTCAAAATCTTGATGACTGTCCTTATTTGAAAAACTTGCAGCTTACTCCTATCACTCCACAGTCCTTAAACAGGCAACACTTTCTCTTCCGCAAGGGTGAGTTAGCTCTGAGTTTTTTATGAAGAGTTTTTTGTCAATCAATTCTATGGTTTTAAAATTAGTTTTGTAGGTGGATAATTTTGCATTAGATATGTGCATTTTAGGGAAAATGGGCAATTTGGAGACGACCATACGGTTTGACATGGCCTGGGTATACTGCAGGCAGATTTTCTTCTAGAAAAATTCAGACAGACTTTTGGGGTAATCTTTTCTTTTACTCAAAAATGGTGTAGTATAAGGCTTTAAGCAGCCTATGGCTTATCAATATGTGGCTGTGGTGTGTGCAGGGGATATTTTAGGACTTCCCACTCCCATAGCTTATGAGCTGCTGAAAAACCATGACTGCAAATTTGTCGCCATGTTCAACTACAGTGACATAGTTTTCTACAATTTTTATCATTTAATTTTTATGACTTCTCACCAAGGATAGACGTAACTTAGGGTGGCCGATATTGTAGATTTATGTTATTATATTTTTATTTGATTTGTGTTTTTTGCTCTTTCTGCGGTTGATCCTCCAGCTTCCGAGGTGTAATGTTTAGTGTGAACCCCCTACAAACTGTGGCTTCGGAGGAAAACCCAAAAACTGGCTACGTTTAGCTTTCATGAGTATGTAGTTTTTGGATATCTCACTTTCGCTAATACATAGTATTGATATTTCTACCAGGCAGTCATTGCTAATAGGCGAGTCATATGTGCAGACGAACTCCTTCCAGTCAAATTTGTACCTTAATCCATTCACTTAGCATGCCAATCCAAGGCCATTTTAGAAACAAGCTTTTGCAGCTTCATTATCCTCTTGTATAAGTTGGGTGACTTTGGAAGGTCAAGAATGTCCACACAATCCCTACTCTGTTTTTTATGCAACTCCAGGAGGTTAAACAGGGTGAGTCTTTGCAAACTGGTCCAACACCTTGATAGATTCCCTTAGTTTATAAAACTTAAAAGATCTAACAAGAGCATAACATCCTCTTTCTGTCCTTAGCCAAAATAGGGAAGTGCTGATCCTATGTTCCACCGTTTACCAACAACATTGGTAGTAGTCTTCCACTTTCTTAATGGTGTAGGCTTTTAAACAACTTGCCAAGATGCCATTTGACCTTCTTAGCAATACCTTTGTGCAGTTGTTTTCTTTGAAATCACTTTAGGTGCTTTGATAGCTTTAAATGGTAATGTAGGGTAATTGCATCTTGATAGCTTCAAATATTATTGCATTTTAACTAATTCACCAACACTAATCCAGAAATAGTTTTTCAGCCTTCAATTATTAGAAATTATTGTTGCTTTTTACAATGTCCCACACTTCAATAGAATTGATTCCATAAAAAGAAACTCTCTCTTCTTACTTTTTCTTGGATAATTTTCTATGAAAGTCTTCTCACTATGATATTCAAATTGTTTTCTGTAGCTTGTAGTGAAGAGGAGTATAGCAGGTGACTGATTCTTGAAGATAGTTGTTTTCTCTTTAGGCAGAAAAAACACTGCTTTTAACTGAGTGTAAGTGTGTTAAGGCCTTACACATTTGCCAGAAGTAACTCAATCTTTATTTTTAGTTAATAATTATTTGTAAAGTTGTTGGACTTTTTGTTTCCAAACCTCCAAAATTTCATGGGTGTTTTGGATGGAGTCTCTAGACTTCTGACTATAAGCTTTTGAACTTTTTAGAAGCTCTTCTTGGGAAGATACAAGAATCAACTTCTGTGGGACTGCCAGGTGAGAGTGACTGAATGAAACCCTGTGTGTTCACATCTTTGAATTCTCTCATTCTACTTGTGAGAAAAAATAAATTGTTGACCGAGTTTTGAAGGATCAAACAACAAATTAAATGGTCTATATTATAAAAACAGGGGCTCAATTGATCTTATAATGCTCTATTTTATGCAGCTACTCTCCTCACCCATTGGGGCCAGCTTGGTATGTGTTTCTTGTTTCACATGGTTCATAAATACACTCAACTACAACTTCATTGACAGACCCTTTTCCAACTAACGGACCTCTCATCTAACTATCACTGCCCATTATTCAACCCTTGGCCTTGTCCTTAGGTTTCTCAATTGCTTATTTATTTGAAAACTTCCATGGTTTGTCCACTTCTTGAGCAGCAACTTGGGCTCCAAGGAATTCTGACCAGATATGCTACTACTTTTTGAGGTAAAATCCTTGTCACTTGATAAAACATTATCATCATGGGCTTGACAATATGACACATTGTTTTCTGTAGTTGCATCAGCATATAGAGTTAAAGGTCGATTATCAATCTTTGGTTTCCCTTCATCTATTTTTTTTCCACAAGAACTTAGCCTAATGGTTTTGATATAATATCCATACCTTTGTCCTTCTCCTTGTTTAATAACACTGATTATAGCAATAAGGCTACGTTAACAAAATAAAAAATGGACGTTTGTCTTTTTCAAATGACCACAAATCATCTAAATTTGTAGGCATCCCCTTAGCAATTTGCAAGAGCACTTGTTCTAAAATATATAGCCATTACTCTCATCCTCGATGCAAGCTATTCCATCCCTCCATTCATAAAGCTCACATTACATCATGGATATACAAAAGATAATGGGTATCTCCTCTAGCATATTTTAAAATTTCTCAAGTAAGTGGCTGCACAAAAAATCAACAGTCTGATATTCCTTGTTAGCAATAATCCCGTAGTAGTGCTTCAATAGAAACTCAAGGCCATTCCTCTCCAATTGCAAAACTCTTGATGCCTGACCCGTGTCAAATAGATTGCAATATAAATGTCAAAATCACAGTGCAACCATAATATGGCTCTATCTATTCCATGCATCTTTTTCTTTATTAAAAAGGGCTTGAAAATATGTCTCTCAAACAAAGACCCATGGGATTGCATAGTATCAAGGTATCCTCAACAAAATCCTCCAAATTGTAGAAATTTGCATCAAAAAAATTAAACCATGACAAAGTCTATATTGATTGTGCTCCAAAACAATAGCTATCTCACTTGTAGATTACAATTTCATGGCCATTTCTTTCTAATCCTGACCTTTCTTGACAAATTTTTATGGTGTGCTCTCCAATGGGGAAGGTTTAAACAGTACAAGTGTTTTGTCATTTCCTTTTTTAACTATGACTGTGAATGTCACTTTGCTTGAGGAAACATTTACTGTGGTAGTGATGACAAATCATTTAAACAGTATAAGTGTTTTGACCACAAATCATTTAAGTATAGCTCAGCCTTAATAGATTATCCTTCAGGTGTAACTTGCAGGCGTCTGGTTGGGGGTTGAGCGAGTATGATTTGGCTGTAGTTGTAATTCACCACCACTAACGTATTTCCCAAAATATGGATAGACCAAAAGGATTTCTGACATTCATGGCAACAAAGGAGATCATATGCAATTGTCTTACCTATTATAAGTTTCTTTATTCTCTAAGAAATCATTGGAAGAGAGACCATTGCAATAATTGTTGTTAATAAGGTTTAAACTTTTACACAGTCTGTTCACCTTTTCTTCTCTTGTAAATGCTGTTATATTTTATATTGATATACCAATGTGTCATAACTATAGAATTCACAGAACTGAAAATGAGAAAATATGCTTTATGTACTTGCTTTAGTAGGAAAATGGGAGTTCACTAGCTTGTCATGATTTTTATATGCCTTTCTTCTTATTTCTGTCATCAAAATGTATATAATTATAAGATAACTACAGAGGAAATCTTCTTTCTTTTCTACAAAACCAATGTTAACAGTGTTTGTTCAAATAGTTTTTCTGACATACAGACAGATGACAATGTCAATGTCATCCTGTGACTGATAAATTGTTATCACAATAAAAAATTGAAACAGGATATAAAACACTCACTGCATTATTCATCAACAGAGAATACAAATACATAGTTGCAAAAACTTCAACGACTTCTTATAATCATGCTAACTCATTTGACAGCAAACTAAAACTGTTGACAGTGGACTATAATTGATTGACAGTTAACCAGGTATCATTGACAACCAACTAAGACTCTCTAATATCTGATGACATTTACACAAGTATAATTTAGTTATGAATTATAGTCTCTAAACAAACAAGATTAATTTCATGTGGCAGCAAAATAAAGATACCTTTTCATTGAGACAATTTTAGATCTTTAAGTAAAACAAATAAAGGAGACGGTCATTGTAGGAAACTAGAGTTTTTATGGGTTGAGACATCATTTTTCTTGCAGAAGAGTGTCCACCTGGTCCAAGGCTTCGCCTTTAAAGACTTTGTGTTTATGGTGTTGAATTTTGGTGCAAAACTTGTATATTTTTTTGCTGTCAATTAGGACCTGCTTTAAAGAGTGTTATTGTAGAAATGAAATGGACTCTTGGCAAGCCTTCTATTGAATATTAAGCAGAAGCAACTATGCAGCGTAAAACTTAAGGCATTTGTATGGTTCCGATTTAAGGAGTACTAATTATTTACAATGTGAGCCTTCATTAACTATAAGAGTCCTAAGATATAGATTGGTGGTTTCGTTGATATCAGTATTGTATTTGTTTCATGCATTACGTAGATTTCTTGAGCTATATTTGAATGGTGAAACTCATGTCTTGTTATTATTGAAATACAGGAAGTGTTAAAGTATGATGATGGAATTGAAGGCAGAAAGATAGTGGAATCAAAAAATTCAGCAGCATTGCTTAACAACCAGAATCCTGTTAATGTTACATCTGGATTAAAAGATTGCCAGTGCTCTGCAGCTGGTATTATTTTATTCTTCCTGTTGCTTCTTAATGCCATGTAATTGAGAATTCAACATTAAATATTACATCTCCCCTTAAAATTCTTTATTTGTTCTTTTTAATTTATGTTCAATAAGAAGTATCTCTACAACTCTTTCATCAGAAGGGCATGGAATTTTTTTTCTAATAATACAAATGCACAACCAGTTCATCCTTGGATGGCACTAGTTTGTAAATAAGTTGATGTTGGTCCCTGTAGGTACTATTAAGTCTTCCTTGTTTGCAGAACAAAGTTGTCATGTTACACTTTCCACTTGTACCCTTCCTTTGGCTCATCATATATTATGTACGTCTTTTAAATATTCCATCAATTTCTATAGTGGAATTGATAGGATCCAATATCTCTCTCTGTGACAGAAAGAAGGTACATCCAATAAGTGACTGTATTTTGGCAACATCCTTTAGAGGTTCTAAAGTAATATTATGCTCTTCTGCTCCATTGAGATTCAGAAGTGTTTTTAATGTAGGGTTGTAAATGGTCCATGGAAGAAAAGGAAGTTTAGTACAACTCCTCTACCATGTTAAACTTTGTTAACTGCTAGTCCTCATCAGAAAGACTATCCAAAAAAATCCATCCAGGTATAAGCAATGTCTAGAATCGCTTTATCTGGTCATCACTATGACCCTGCTTAGGCTGAGTATGACATGCCCAATAATTGTAACTTGTGGCCTTCGACAATCTCTTACTTATCCCTACAAAAGCCTTAGATTGACCTTTGCTTTGGTTGAATTCTTTCTAACAAAAAATTGTTGGTTGAATGTACATTTTTCCACAAAAAAAAAAGCTTACTGCTAAGATAGTCAAACTAGCTAGTTTGAATTTCACTACATAGATAGTTCCTCCTAATTTAATAGTCAATTTTGCTATGACCTGTTAGTTGAGTACAATTATATTGAGTCAGGATCATCACAACACATGGCTTCTGAACAAAATTGGTTGAAAACACTCAAAAAATACAGTTCAAGAACCACCGTGAAACTAGGTGATAAAACTACAAACACAATCAAAGAACAAGGTACCATTCCGATGGAAATGATGAATGGTGAAACAAAGAAACTTTGAGATCCACATGTTTCTGGGCTTAAAAGGAATCAATTTTTGTCTATATCTCAATTGACTAAAAGCATCTGATTGCTGAATTTGATGGATAGATGCTTTATTCAGTCAACTCTTATTGAATCCTCCATAATGTCATATATGGGTGACTTTGAAACAAGAGATAACTCTTTTATTCAGTCAAGTTTATCATTTTCATGGTATTCTTTCTACAGATATGTGAATCATGTGCTAATCTAAGGCACTACAATTATGCTGGGCTGATTTTTATGCATTTATGTTTAGTTTATATATGTAAATGAACTAATTCCTAAGTTTGTTGCACCGCAGATGCAATTCAAATGGTTGGAAATGTGCAGATATCTCAAAATGATGATAATGCACATGAGACAGCTACACAATTACATTTTGTTGATGAGCTATGTGGATTGTTGCGTAGCTATGGTGTTCAACCTGTAGAGCTATCAGAGCACCTCTTAAAGCAACATCACAAGACCATTCAAAAGATGCCACATGACGCGCTTCAATTGTTTTGTCATATGCTTGGGGTGCAGCACTTGGCAGCAATGCCAAGGTAAAAGGAAGATTGCGGTGCTTACCCACACTTTGCTGGTGATGTTGAGGCTAGTGGCTATGAAGAGGCTATAGAATTGTTTAACTTAGGTTATGAACTTGTTTATGCTATGTTGATGATCAATATTTGATTTTTTTGATTTGACATATAATTTTATTTGGTTGTAATTCTGACTCATCTTGTACTATACACTTTTTTTGGAAAAAAGTGGATAGAAAATGTCTCAAATAAATTATTTAACTTTGTTGTTTTAGATAAAATAAATAATTTTGTTTTTCTTTATAAAATTATATTTTAATTCTCAATATAATTGTATAAGTTTTAGTAAAGAACAGTAAATCGAATGTCCTTTTTAACTATGATATTATTGTTTTAAATTTTTATATTTGCCTAAGAGAAAGCAAATGGATGGACTTGGATTTGAAGAAATATGATGAAGATAACAAAGAGAGGTTGCATTTTTATATACTTAATGATATAATATCTTATAATATAAAGTGAAAGCAAAGTGATGACATCATTGGAAACTTCATGATATCTCCCTTCTCTTTATATCACTCTCTCTCTCACTCTCACACACACTATCTTTCTTTGACCCTCCTCTCTTGCCCTTCATCTCCCTCTCTTTATCGCTCTTTATCTCTCTATCTCTCTACCTCCCTCTTTATATCTCTTTGTCTCCTATCTATATCTCTATACATATCTCCTCCCCCCTCTCTCTCTCTCTCTCTCTCTCTCTCCAATTCGATGAACTACTATAGATCTCTATGTTCTTCGTATTTGCATATAATATCAATTTTGATTTTATTTTTCTATAATCTCTTCTTTATCTCTCTAGTTTACATGAGCTGTTGTGACTGAATAAAACTTTTGTGATTGGAACAACTTCAATATTTTACATTAACTTTTGTGATTGGGACAACCTTCTCCTATAAATGAAAACCACAACAAAAAGGATTCAAATCTAGAAATAATTTCAGAGATCTATGACATAAATTAACATAAAATATTTAGAAACAAAGCTATCCAAATCTAAAAACAATCAGAGTGTTACATTACTTCACACCAAAAATTTTAAATTACATACTCAATGATATTTATTTTTTGAATATCAAGCTGGTTTCCAAAATCTTCTTAATACCCTTACTAAAAGTCTTAGCTCTCCTTTTTTTAATATCCTATCCAAGCATTTGAATATGAATCTCTAATTTTACTTTATTTTCTGAAGTAGAGGCGACCCAGTAATTACATAGATAACTGCCACACTAAATTAAGGATTGTGATGATCCCTTTTTGAAACTGTCAAAGCAGATTGAAGAACACACTCACACCAGATAAAGAAGACGCCTGACAAAAGCCATAAAAAAATCTGAAATCTAAGACTCCACTACCTATCATTGTGTCTCCTGCAAGATGCATCTTATATCAGTAGATGCATGAAAAAAATTGGTATATTTGTCTCCTATAGCCAAATTTGACTTTTGTGAACATATAAGTGGCTTTAAACTAATATATATATTGAGTTATCATTTTCTATTTTTTTTGGTTGATCGATTTATTTATTTGTTCTTTTAGTTTATGTAAATATTTGAATCATCATTTTCTAATTTTCTTTTTTGATTGATTTGTCTTTGTGATTCAATCTTTGATTGCTCTTTGAGATAAAAAATATTATTTATTTTTAAAGGTGCAATGCACCCATATTATTAGGGATAAATGCTTTTGACCGGAGCTATGAACCGGGTACAAGAAATCACAAGAAACAACCAAACCCGCGAGTGCAATGGCCCAGCGAAGGCACGAGGCCTGCGAGCACTTTGACCCAGCGAGGGTTTGAACCCTGGTGGTCGTCACCACAACCAAGCGACTTGACCATCGAACCACGCCCTTATCGGCAAAAAAAATATTATTTATTTATTATGCAAATATTTGAATTATTTTTATTATTTATTTATTCTTTTTGTTTCATCAAAATAAATTCCTAATTAAAAATATTGATTAATTTATTTGAGTGCATACAATTAATTCTATTTAACTAAAACAAAGAAATTTTGGCATTATGTAAATTAATTTGATTTAAAAGCATACATCTAATGATAAATACTTTACTTTGTGATGGGGTTAGTAGACGTCAATTTAAATGGGGAGAATAAAAGTGTACACATACTATTGTAATATGCAAAATAGAAAAGTTATTTATAGGTGGTGACTTTTTGTTTTTGCATAACTCTAATTTTTTTTAGTAATTAATTCTTTTTAATATTTTATTTTTATTTAAATTAATATGAATTTTTGTAATGGTTTTATTTATGTATTCATGATTAGAATTCAATTAATTTAATTTAGAAAAATAGAATTTAGTTTAATTTTAGAATATAAAATGATTTGTGTGAAAATGAAAAACAAATAGAATAGCAAGGCTATTTTTATTATTAGATTGTAGTTCTTGATTTATTTTAGAATTATAATTAGTAACTCTTCAATTATTTTTAAATAATTAATTAGTTGAACTATATAGCCATCTTTAGATGTAAAATACATCTAATTAATTAAAAATTTAGAAAAATCTTACATGCAAACAAATATTCAACTATTTTTTCTTTTCTAGAATTTTTTAAAAAAATATTGTTAAACATTAAAAGAAGAAGAAGAAAAAATGCATTTGAAAAACAAAATTAAAAAGAAAGAAAATAGAAAAAATCTTTATAGGTGATTTTTTTGCCTTTGCATAACTCTAATTTTGTTTTAGTAATTAATTATTTTTTAGTATTTTCTATTTATTTAACTTAATCTGATTTTTTGTAATGCTTTTATTTATTTATTCATAATTATAATTCAACTAATATAATTTAGAAAATTAAAATTTAGTTTAATTTTCTAAATGATTTATGTGCAAACAAAACATAAATAGAATGAAAAAATTGCTTTTACTTTTAGATTGTAGTTCTTGATTTATTTTTTCTTTTTTAGATGAATACCTACTCTTTCCTCAAGAGAATAAAGGCCTTGAAGTTCTACTTCATTTTATATTTCATATTAAAATGAATTTTGTATATATCATCACTTGGTAAAAAAATGATTCAAACAAGATTCTTAGTACCAAAATTCATGGGACTAAATATCACCCCAAAATATCCTTTGTCAATTTTTTTTTTCCAAAAAAATAAAATAATAAATAAATATAATGACCACATTTGAAGATAAACTTTAATGCCCCTTATCACTATTTATAGACACTCTTGATAAAAAACAATAAAATAAAATAAAATAAAGATTGCATTTGAAGATAAACTTTAATGCCCCTTATCATTACTTATAGACACTCTTGATATTTAAAATTGCATTTATATTGACAGTTACCAAAAATCTTCACCTACCCAAAACCTAATAGAGCAATGCTTGAGAGATCTTTTCCAATACTTCCAATATTAATGAAAAATTGTTTATTTAGCATATTATAATAAATTGATTTTAAAAAATTAAGGAAAACAATGTAATTGAGAAGGATATACTCTCTAAATATGATTTTTGGCTCCCCAAAATGCTGAAAAAAAAAATGAATGGCTTGCAAGATTTTGCAACACTTATACAAATGGGCAAAGCACAACAATGAATAGTGCAGTTTGAGATAATATAAAAAACAATAAATCTTTCACTGTGAATGTTATCTGTAATCCATAACATGCCAGAGACGTGGAGATCCAGGGATAAGGCAATATTTTTAAAATATCTGATTCTTCAACAAATCTCCACAGTCATTAACTATATATCATTTGCAGGTATGGAGATAGTGTTTTATTTTAGTGGAAAATAATGATACAATTTCTACCAGACTGAAATATTTGAGAAAAAGATGTGCATTGATCTACTTTCTGGGCAAATAACGTCATTTTTCTTCCAGAGAAATTCTAGAGAATGATGTTCCTTATTTCTACGAAACTAAGACATTCCAGAAAATAGAATGTTGTGCTTTGTTTTGTGGAAGAATAATGACATATTTCCAGAGCAAGAAAACATGGATGAAAAAGAATACACTGAGATGAAAGCTGCTTTTCCTTCGTTCTACTGTTGGCGCTGAATGCTCTAGAATGGAAGCATGCTCTCATGGGCTGTGTAAGGGCTGTTGGTTACGGAGTTCTGCATCCTGTCTATGCCTTTACATTGGGCTCCATGATAGGCATCTTGTTCTTGAAAGACCAAGACGAGATGAAGTATATTGTATTAGATCAAATCCATTTGAAGAAGTAGATTAATGGTAATGAGAAATATCAAATATTGCACACACAAACATGTAAACAACCTATATAATTATGATGTGGATTTGATAATGGGACAATGTTTCCTTAGTTTATTATTTAAATTTGTTAGAGTATATTTAGCCTCCCCTTCCCCAAATTTTGAGTGCTCCAAAGTGGCGCAAGATTTCATGAAAAATAATTATATGTAGAGGAGCTTAAGGTAATAAGAGTGTCAAAGTTATAGTCATGAGCATTTTTTTTCAAAATTGAGGTATTATTTGTATTAAAATATAACATAATATTTTCTTAATATAATATAATCTTTGTTTCATTTTTATGTAGCCTAATCCTTTAGTATCTTTAGATAATATTTATTCCAAGAGAGCATGGACTTCATGCTCATTGCCAATGTCACACCTTGCTTTTTCAAATTTCTAAAGTCTTGGCCATAACTTTATTCCAAATCAATAGGTGTATTGGCAACTTTGTGTGTATAAGATAAAATAGGTTGCATTGGTTTCAAGGAAATTTGAGGAGTTTTTTACGAACTCTCACATGCTTTCTTCATCTTGACCCAAGATGTCCATCTCACAAGGATATTCATTGGGAGGTGTAGGGACATGAATGCCATTATTAGGATCATCACCAAACACACAACTGGACATATCAATCAAAGATTTTAAGGACATCTAAATTTTATGAAAGCACATATCCATGATGAATTTTTACAATAAGATTTAGACTAATAAATGGCAAATAAGAGGAAGTTAGATAGCACCTCAAGACAAAGCTATCTAAGGGTATTCTATCACTGGAAGCTAACTTATGCCTAGATAACAAGATTGGGTCGCCCAATGACGACTGGGTCCTAGTCAAAGGTTTTGAAAAATTAAAGTTTGAGTGTGAACTAAACTTCTTATGTTCCTGATTCTACTTGGAGACAGTTGAAATAGTAATTAAATTTCTAGAATTTGCTTAATGTATCCCAAATTAAAGCACTAAGAAAGTAAATGGCAATGTTAAAAATGTTTGAACAAGATTGAATGCAACTTTCAGATCTGAAATATGATAATTGACCAATTTTAAGATGAAAAAATCTGAAAATGATAACTTGTAAATGCAAATTTTGATTCTAAACAATGCACCTTCTTTCACCAAATGAACAACATACAAAAATGTTTAACAATATGCAATTAAAGATTCCAAAATAGAGATTTTTAAGTACAATGCAAATGAGTAGACAAAGATAGCTTAGTGTGAAAAAGTTGGTTGAGACACATGTACAAGGAATGGGTCACCCTTGGGCGAATGTGTCTTTGTATAGCATTCTGAAAAATAAAAAATTGAGTGTTTAGATTGATATTTAATTTCTATCTACAAATAGGTTGTACAGTTACTACTTTTCCAATTTTTTCCAATGAGATGTAAATGCAAATGTATGACAATGTTAGAACAAAATGACACTTTTTTTTAATATAATTTTGAAATGAAAATCTGATCTAAATGACTAAAATACACACTAATGCAAGCTATGATGCAATATGATTGCAATATTTTTGGTTTTTTATGATTTTTATGATGTAATATGCAACCCTAAATGAGAAGAAAAACAACACAATGATGTAAAACCTAGATCTAGGGTTTGAAAGACTCCCAAATCAAAAAATTTATGATGTAAGAAAGTCGAGTTAACCAAAATGAAATATAAAAATGTGGGGCCCTAGAATTAATATTCATATCCTAGGCCATTTCCATCATTTCTATAAAATTTCATTGGGATATAGACCAACAAGGTAAATTGATTTCAACCATCAACTTTAATGATGAGACAACTAGACTTGGATCTATATCCTAAGGGGGAATGAAATGATTCAAAATGATTAACATAATTATCCTATATAATTTAATGCAACAAATATAAATTCTCGATAATTGATGAACAAAAACAAGAAATTTTTGATAGATTTGCAAGGTGCAGATGATTGTGTACTCGATAGGTCTATAAAGACAAGGTCACCATGTGGCCATTAAGTCCTTGAATGCTTTTATGAAACTCAAAAACTCAATCTTGTAGCTCATTGTTTGCTCTTCGTTCCTATACCTATAAATCTTCGTCTTCAAATCTAGACCTATGATAAATCTACAAAATAAATTGTTTGAGTGGCTATATGAGGGTTTTCCTTAGTCAAACCCCTATTTTGGTAATTAAACCTGAACAAATAGCCAAATATCTAACAAAATATAGTGTATGTGAGCCCTAACCTTATGTGCATCTAAGGTTTTTATGAGCTAAATGCAAAGAAACCCTACTCAAATGTGTTAGAGTATGATTCCTAGATGACAATGATAAGATTCAATTAGGGAGAAGTCAAAACACCTTGAGTAAATCTAAAAATGAAATGATACCTTGCTTAGGCTGCAAATGAAATGAATCTTGAAGATGTGAACAACTAGAAACATGTAATTAGGTAGAGGGAAGTGGTCAAATAGATCTCCCAATCCTCGAATCCATCATGTTCTTTTATAGGCATCAACCTTCAATCACGTGACAAAGCTTGCTAAAATCTCCAAATAGACTTGAAGACCTACAATCTTAAGTAATATTGCTCAAAGACTCTAAATTTTCTTGCTTGAATATTATTTCCTATGTTCTAGTTTTTGAATTGATCAAAAGACTAGGTATTTATAGGCATTTCTCTAATTTCCTGACAATTAGATCTCGATAGCCGACATGTATAATATGAAATTTGATTGTTAAAATGTCTCCAATGATCCCTTAAAATTTTGGTCCAGGCTAAGAAGGGGGACCCATTTTCCCACGAGTAAATGGTCCTAGCCCAAATTTCTAAGACATGCTTGATTAGAGGAAATTTAATGATAGGTTGCATTTGTTTAGTGTTTGTTTTAGTGTTAGAAAATGATAAAAATAGGCCATGGAATGCACATTTAGGTAATTAGGGCCTATTTAGGAAGCTTTAATACTATACAAATAAAAAGGTCACTAAAATAGGTTCAAACTAAGTGTGAAATTGTACTATCACCTATAAGTACTAAAATAGGTCATTAAAAGACACACTTAACCACAAATCCCCTTTTCTGCATGAATACAAAAATAAATCATCTAGAGTTCTAAATCTCATTTTGAATGTTCACATGACACAATTGAAAGGAATACTTCATGAATTGTGGTCATGGGTAGCATTCTCAAGAAACATAGAATACATATAGCACATTTTCCTTGGTATAGATATGCTATTACATCTCCATTTTGATTTGTTCAAATGCTTTTTGGATAGACTATTTGTGATCCACGAGTGAATTAGATGTTTTCCCACAAACTAGTGCATTTGGACATGAAAAATGCACTTTCTTCTCAAGTGACTTCAACTTTACAAAGAGTAAGGTACCAAGTCAACAAAGATTGTAAAAAACAATTCAATATTTCCTGATGGATTGTAATTCAAGTTTACCTTAGTATTTCTATATTTTTTTGAGTAGAACAAGGATTGCAAGATTTTGCAAGTACTTGATAGTTCATCAGAGTATGAGTCTGAGCCTAGTCCAAGCAATGGAAAATGAGGCCTGCCAAGTCTAGGTTTGTAACGAGTCCTTATAAAAACTTTATAGATATCATTTATGGGAATCAACTTATCCTCAAACTTAATTGATGATTATCATGCTAGCATGATTCACTAAAAGAATACGAATTTGATTCCCTCTCTTTGTTGAAGAAATTATAAGCTAATATGATTGACCTGTTTCCTTTTAAGAACCACACTGCTTCCTCCTCGTAAGAAAGTAATACTTACAACAAAAAAATTAACCATTCAAGCGAATACAATTCGCAGGTGTAAATCCAAATTCCACAACCTTTTCCAACATCCTACCTGCCTGTGCCAAAATGGGAGCTTTGAAACAAGATATGAATATCAATCAACACATAGAAAATACATGGAAGTATCCCTATAAGAAATGTAGTCTATGGATTGCAATATTTTAGGATATGCACAAAATGGATTTATTGAAAAGGCTTTAGAAACTTTCAAGCAAATGCAATTGGTAGGTGTAAAGCCAGATTCCACAACCTTTTCCAGCATACTCCATTCCTATAATAAAATGGGAGCTTTGGACAAGGTATGTGCATCCATCAAAGCATAACAGAAGGTGGATTTCTATCAGATATTATGGTTGGAAATGCTCTAGTAGATATGCATGCAAAATGTGGAAGCATAGGCAAGGCATGCAAATTGTTTGAAAGAATGCCTCAAAGAGATGTCATCTCATGGAATGCAATGATTGCAAGTTTTGCAGAAAATTGTTTGTTGAAAAGGCTTTCAAAACTTTCAAACGAATGCAATTGGCAAGTATAAAGCCAATTTTTTTGCCAGAGTCCTCCCTACCTGTGCCAAAATTGGAGCTTTGGGATAGGCTATGAACATGCACCAAAGCATAATGGTAGGGGAATTTTTGTTAGATGTTATAGTTGGATATACTCTGGTAGACATATATGCAAGATGTGGAATCGTATACAAAACACCTGAATTGTTTGACAAAATGCCTCAAAGAGATGTCATCTCATGGAATGAAATGATTGATTGCAGAATGTGCACAAAATGGATTTTAAAAGGAACCTCTCAAAATATTTGAATTAATGAAGCACTCTGGAACATATCCTAACATTGTAAGCTTTGCTTGGGTTCTAGGTTCACATGTAGTCATGCAAGTTTAGTGGATGAGGGCTGCACATAATTCACATGTCAATAAACCTTATTGCATTACAATGGCTCTACATGATGTGGATGTGATTTCTTTCAGAAAGCTTTACTCTCAGAACTTGATGATGCGGGGATTAAGAAAGGACTTTCCGCTGCCAAGATGAAGACACTATCAGTAACAATGATACTTCGTGAAACTAAAATGAAAGTGGATTTGATAGAAAATACGTTAAGAAAAAATGCCGAGAATCGTGGAAATCTCAGTGAAAGATCACATTATTAAGTAATTAATATAGGGATTGCAAAGGCTAAATTTTTTAGAGGAATGTGATAAAAAACTGTGAAAGAATGTGTAGCACACAATGGAAAATATTTTTTGCTTAAATGGACATAATCCAAGTATGGTCTATATTACACAGGAAGTAACCCACATCACTGTAGAAAGACTGAGCAAAAAACCCTAAAATTGGCATAATGTCGCAAAACCAAGATCCATCAGATAGAAATGTAAGTATCAGAGTGAATTTCTTCAAGTCCCTTCGATAGGACCAAACGATTATATTGGGAGGACTCTTCAATATTGGTGTGAGTGATGCGATTGTCCCTCCAATATCTTGAAAACAAGCATGTAAGTAGCTTTGTCAGAAGGAGAATGTTACATCGGTAGGAAAAGGTTTGTACTCGCACTGGTGACCTGACAAAGCATATTGGGGAGAAAATTGATTATTGGCGAGAGTGAAGCATTAGTTCCATCGATCATCTGATAACCCTTATTGCATTACAATTTACATATATAGTTAATCATTAGGTGTGTATGGTTGACCTTTGTGCCCGTGCTGGCTATATTGAGGACACCCTAAACATTATTACTAAGATGCTAGTTAATTATGTGGTATATGTGGATCATATATGAATATAGGCTACGTATTTCCAACAACATTGCTTTTTTAGTTGGATCCTAAAAATGTTACAACTTATGTTCTCTAAAACATTTGTACGAGGTTCAAATAGTAAAAAGATTGATGAAAGATAGAGGAATTAAAAATATACTTGGATAAAGTTGGATTGAAGGCTGTAAATTGGTACATGTTTTTTGTGTAGGAGACATATCACATCCAAAAACATCGCAGAGCTATGCGAAGTAGGAGAAATTGGCTTGGAAAATGAAGGCACCATGGTTTAAAGAATCATTTATTTGCCACCATAGTGAAAAGTTAGCAATTGCATTTGGTTTGTTAAGCATATTCCTTGGTACAACTAATAGAGTTGTTAAGAACGTTCAAGTATGTTTTGATTTCCACACTACATCTCAAAGGAGAAATTCAATACTTGGAGGGCTCAATTATCATGATGCCCACACCTCATGCACTATAGGACATTCCTTTGGATCATATTTTCTGTAGAATAGGGAAAAATATTCCTCAAATGAAAATGCATAATGCCTGGAGAGACCTAAATTTTTTGATTTCTAATGCTAATTAAATGGTTGGAATACAACGCATAACTTAGGGAGTCAATCTCCTCAATTTCCATGAACATTATGGGAAAAAATCAACTGCTAGCTACCATCTTCCCAAGCAGCAACTTGGCATCCAAATCATGGTATGCCTCTGAAACTACTCATTATGTCATCACAACATCCCTAGATATCACCAAAGAGTTTTTTTATCAACTTGACAATGAATACTTTAGCCAAAACATATCAAATCTTCCATTGCAATTCCTCACTTGCTTCACACCTCTCTTAAACTTGCATTTAAATATTTTTATAAGACTTAAAAGCCATCCAATTTCAATTGATATTATATCATGATATGTAAATTGATCCAATTTCAAATCCAAGCCTTATTTCAAGTTTCTTGAATTCAACACCCTCTTCGTTAATCATGTAATGGAATCAACAAACCCTATACTTTGCTACTTTCATTTGAATATAAGGAATTTGACTAATGGGATAACCAATCTTAAATGCATGCTTGATCATTGGCCCACATGTATCCCTTAGATGAAATGGTTCCAAGTGATCAACAAAACATCAAGCATATATCTAGCACTTTACTACTAAAAACCCATTCAAATCAACGACTAAGAAGTTTTTGCCATCAAGGTTTATGGCTTCAATAGATCAATGGATACTCAAGATGTGCGGCCCCTTAATCTACCAATATATCACAATTAAAATGATTGTGACATGTAGCCAAAAGGCTACGATCCACATGTCTCCTTCAATACACTAACTTGATAAGAACATCATTGAGTAGAGAAACAGACCTGCCAACACTTATCACTAGGCTCCACATGGAAAACTATATTCATTACTACAAAACTATACCCTTACAAGAAAACTCCTTGATCAATAAGAGTTAATCTTACTATGCCAAGTGTCCTTCAAATGTTGCCTATTCATTACTTAGATCCACCACCATAATGGCCTAAACACAAGACAAGATCAACTATTGAGATGCTTTGGCTTTGATGACCAATGATATCAATGGATAGCTGAACTACCAAGGTGGAAGGTGGACCAATCTACCAAAATCTACTATATGAAACCACATGGTTCTGCAAAATCTAATTGATCATCCCTTATAATGCACTCTAACCCCACTCAACTAATGGTCTAGATCAATTTTACATCAATATTAATGGTCAAGGGAGATCTTCTCTTCAACCCAAAATTACTTGAACATCTTTGACTTCAAAATCCTATCAAGACATGTCACGTAAACTTATGTTTTTGCACTTGACTATATACCCTTTGATTCACCTTGAAGATCAACAACTTTAGCAAATCAATAGACTACTGTAGTGTTGAATGGTATGATTTATCAAAGTACCTACATCCACCAAAGTTCATTAGATCACACCACATGGTTTCACCAAAACCATTTGATAAAATTTCTTGATATCTATAGGCTTTACTTAAACATCAATCAACATTGAAAGTGCAAATCAACTTGCCCCAAAGATTAGTGATTACGGGTGATTGGTGGATGGCTAAAGTGTTGAGTGGTTTTATTCACCGAAGTGAAAACACTGCTGAAATCCACTAGTTCATGTCACATGGACATATCATATGCACCTAGCCTCCTACTTTCCATCAATGGCCACAATTTTCTCCTCTCAAGATTGACACCTTCAATAGATGGTTGAGGAGATTGGTAGCTCGATCTACTAATATTCTACAATACACTAGATTGTGCCAAGTAGCCACAATGTCCATTGCCAAACAAGGACCCTAACACATAATTGTTGCACCTCTATCCCAATAAGGATCATACACCTCAATATCCCTTTGAAAAAGACTCCATGTTGGAGATGCCCATGCTAACAATAGAGACCTTTTTGGCAGATCAATATATGGATATTTAACCCACCACATTATTCTACTAAGATTATGGGACCATTATCCAATCATCAAACAAACAAGATAAAATCACTTAAATGAAATATAACCTCCTATAACAAATCAATGGAAGAATATAATAGAAAGGTGAAGGCAGAGGAAAAGTTCTTTGGCCTTCACATAAATTTGATGAACCAATTTTCCATTAACGCAACTCAAGAACTCAACCAAGGTAGGAAAGAATTAAAAATCTAATGGGGGCAAGGAACCAATGCTTTGGAAAAGGATTTAGCCAACAACATTTAACAGGTGGGAGCACATTGTACTAGATAAAGCTTATGCAATTTAATTTGATTATAGTGGAAGATTATTTTGTTTCTAGAACTGCTCACAAACAAACCAAATCCTATTAAATCATTCTTGGTCGAATTATCTAGAATCTTCATTTTCCATTTTATTTTTTCCCCTATTTAAGCATTTTGGTCATGCTCCTAAGTAGGGTTAAACTTAATTTTGTAGTTTTTATTTTTTTAAACAAGCTTAATTTAAACTATTCCTTCAGATAATTTTTAATCTCTTGATTGGTGACTAGGAATTCTCATAGGTTGACACACCACTTATTCATCCACAATTTGTTTTGTTTCATCCATGCCCTCTTTCTCTTGTTCATCTCTTCTTTCATTAGTGCTTTTGGCTCCTTATCCTCCTCCATGTTCTCTACTTTCTTTATATAGCCTAAGAGATGCATAATAGTTGTTTCTTCCACCAAGAAAGAACCTATTTCTGCAAGGAGTGTTTTGTGTGTGAAAAACACTTTAATCTTGTATCTTGACACACCACTTATCCATCCACAGTTTGTTTTGTTTCATTCATGCCCTCTTTCTCTTGTTCAACTCTTCTTTCATTAGTACCTTTAGCTCATTGTCCTCCTTCATATTCTCTATTTTCTCTAGCCTAGGAGACACATCACAATTGATGCTTCTATTGAGAAAGAGCCTATTTCTACGAGGAGTATATCACATGTGAAAAAAAATTTAATCTTGAAGTTTCTCATGATTAAGTGCTTCAAAATTCTCTCAACTTGTCTCCACTTTAAACTCAACATACCACTAGCGATCCTTGTTAGCCGAAATAATACCTCAATGCTTTTCCAATCCCACAAATCAACATCTTTGCACCTATTTTGAAGAGTATAGTGCTCTCAACCTTCTTTGGATTCTCTTTGTTATGCATGTTTCACAACTAAGCTTGTTAGTGAAATCAAGCCCCACAAATTTGTTTTCAAAGACTATCTCAAGTGGGTTCAACTAAATATGAAGCTTATCTACTTCTTATCCTTTCAACACAAGAAGAACAAAACCTTGGTTTTGTTGGTGTTGACTTAGATCATGAGCACCAACAACTACCACAACAAAAAATACCTCTATCTAGCATCTACAAATATTGACTGGCCTCTGTTAAAACTCTCTTTCAAATATGGACATAAATATTGATTCCCCAAACATGAATAACTATTGGTCAAGAATAGGGATGCATATGGCTTGAGTGAATGTAGAATGGTAGTTGTCAAGGATTTCTATGGTAGACTTGGTAATATCACATACCAGTCCTCAAACTAAATGTTCAGAGGGAAAAGTGAAAATTCATTCATCATTTCTCGTTATAGGGCTAAGTGCATTCATTGCATATTAAGATTTATATTTCTCCAATAATTTTCCTAGCCATGTGTCACCATGAGAAGGAAACTAATCCACTACAACTATAAGCAATGAATGGATTTTTTATCTTTTGTTTTGGGGAGGATTGATACTTGAGCAGACAAAGGTGAGCCAACCACTAAGCATGGAAATTTCAATAAGGAACATTTGTTATGTGTCCACATCCACAATATCATAAGAGGAAAACTTAATAATTATTGATATTTTGGGCCCATACCACTGCACAATGTATCACAATAGTGTTAGAAGTTGGGTTGTGGAAGAAATGCCTTGCCCTATTTGGTTATATAAAGAACATCCTTAGTTTTTGGAGGAGATGTCTTGAATTGTATTGTATTCTTCTGTTAAAGGGGCCAATAGGGTTTCTCCTTCTTTAAGAATGGTTGTATTTGAAATCCTACCTTAAAAGGAATGTTACTACTTCAACTTTCATATTTGGTACTGTATCATGCTCCTGAGAGATGGGCTCTTGTGAACCAATACTAATCTATAAGTCACAAAGATTAACCTAATATTAAAGCAACTAACTCCCAAAAATATATATGAAATAAATGTTATATCTCTTCAATTTCATTTTTTTGCTTCTCTTTATTGGAAAGAGCCTCTTGTTGGGGACTACTAGATGGTCAAGGACATCTGCAATAATCAATGACATGCAATACAGTTGGCAGGGATCAGTTTTCTTTGGAAGACGAGCTAAAAATCTAGTTTTCAGGAAGATACCTCACCACTCAACATGGCATTGACCCAAGAGTTTTATTTTATTACCTATATAAGAGAGATTTTCCAAGTAATAATTATGCTCATCTAATGTAACTCATTTTCTCTTTGTATTATTAGAAGAATCATTTCTTCAACAACAAAAATATATCTATTTTACTCTTCTGGCATGCTTGTTTATTTTGCTATTGATTTTGATATTTGTATATCTATGTTGAAGTTCAAATCTATTCAGGCAATATTGCTCTTAAAAAATGGTATCAGAGTGGTTATCTTGACTTCCAAACAATTTGTGTATTCAGGTGTTAGTCTCAAATTTTGTCACTACTTCTTTGGTTTGAAAGAACATTTGACAACCTATAGGAAAC
Source organism: Sequoia sempervirens (assembly GCA_007258455.2). Lineage (NCBI taxonomy): Eukaryota > Viridiplantae > Streptophyta > Pinopsida > Cupressales > Cupressaceae > Sequoia > Sequoia sempervirens. Next base: position 137,673 of record VDFB02341077.1, on the reverse strand, counting down.
CAGTTGTATAAGTGCTTGTGAGAAATTCAAAGGGAGATAATGCCTTGGGAAGTGGGCCTTATGGAACTATTCTATTTTGTTGGGAATGATGATCTGTATTGCAGTTCAAAACACTAAGGAAAATACAAGCTCTAAAACTTGACCTTCTGGAACTATTGTGTTTTATGAAAATTTGTGGCTTCTGCTTGGTGGAGCAACTCTTATGGAAGAAATAAATTGACATGGGAAAGATTGGGAGGCATTTCTACCTATATGGGAAGGAAAGTATGAGCCAAATATGAATTAAGAATCCTACAAGGCCAATAAAGTCTTAATGGTCTTAAATTTTGTAAGTATCCAAGTAGAATCTTGTATAATCATTTGTTTAATCAACCAAAATCATCAAAATGCCTTTGGTCATAGTTGGAAACTAATTCTGTATTGTCAACTTACTATTGCAAAATACAAAAAGTTGGTAAAATAAGATCAAGATATCCAGTTGACCTCTGTATATACATGCAAACAAGTCAAATAGATTGACATCATGTAGGCCAACCCAGTAAACCATAAAATAATTACATGGTTAGTAACTTAATTTAGGTAGACTAGACAGATCAAGTAGGTCAGATTCCACCATGAGAGAGAAAATAAAGGGTTCTTCTGACCCAATTTAACAAATTTTGACATCATGATGTTGCCCAAGTCAAATATTGTAGCCAAGATATAATCATTATGTTACATATGATTATTTTATGTCCACCAATACCTAATTGTTTGTTTGTGTTCCACCTCAAATGGTCTTTCTCAATACTTTCCTCCTGTTGTCACCTAGAATTGCACCCTGTGAAAAGTTTATAAAAACTGAGCTTTCTAGAGCAACATGGGATCATCTCAAGGCTGTGGGTCACCTATAATTGAAATGAACCTCCAGAGAAGGCTGGATTCCTTTGGTGTCACCTAAACTACTGATTCTTAAAGGGAAAGGGAGAAGGAAAATTCATGAAAATGGAACTAAACTTATGGTGATACATCGTATTAATGAGAAATCATGAAATAAACACGGGAAGAACATACACTTGAAAGTTTAAATTCTATTGCTTCGCATACTCAGAACAACTTCTTTCAGATTTAATGCTTTAGTCCTAACAGGTTTGGCCTACATACACATCTTGGGAAGGAAAGATCAATTTCACAACCTTAAGACATAAGTGCATACTTATAAAACGCAATTAAGAATTGCATGTTCAAAAGAAAGCTACAGAAATGAGAATTAATACAAACATGAACACAAGCTTCCAAGGTAAACTCTATGTTGTATTCAGGATTCCAGTTGAGTCACAAAAACATACATTAATTGAGAAAGGATTGATAAAAAAATCACTAACTCCCTTGAATGCATAATCCGAACTCTTCCAAAAAGGCAAAAAGAAATGCCTTATATACAGACTGTGATCGCCCCTTAGGGCTTACAAAAATATCGGGGCCCAGAAAAAGATCTTCCTTCAGATCTTTTGATCGAAATTAATGTTGAAGCCTACGTGTCCCCATTGTGTGTGTCGGTGAAGAGTTACCCTCATAGAGGCCTTCCGATATTTCGTAGCTACCACATTCATTTGATCCATCGTGTCCTGTTGAGCTACTTCGTCTGCATCTTGAATGCCCTGAGCTTGCAACAGATACACGTTGCCTTTCATCCTGTTGATGTCTTTAGACTACCATGGTTCACCTTGAAGTCTCTCTGATTGGTTGATTAAATTCCACGCAACCTCTTCAAGTGGCCAAAACCTTTTCCTACAGAATCACATCTTGGTGAGACACTGAAAGTGTCTCACCGATGTGATTATGCCCTTCTGAAGCTATTGACATAGCATGGAGCTGTCACTGAGAGCTCATGGCGAGCTCATTTCATTTATCTCGAGCTTACTCTTCTTCTTCGGGCTCGAGCTCCTTCAGCTTTCGGTGAGACCTTCCCAGGTCGGTAAGACCTCACCCCAATGGCTTCAACTCATGGCAATCTCCCTTTTGCTATCGGTGAGACATCTATGTATTGGGGAGATTTTTTACTGAAGGCAGAACACTACCCCGAGGATCCCCTCTGGGTCTTGGCAAGAGCTCATTTGGTGTCACCCCGAATGCCTTTCACTCTAACGGGCTCCAGATTTCCTTCGGCAAGACACTATCGAGTTGGGAAGACATCATAGTGTGGCTTGTTATTTTGTCGATGGTCCTCTTTCACTGAGACTTTGGCCTATCAGCCATACTTCATACCGAGTGTCTTCTATTATATCGAAAGACCTCAACCACTCTCGGGTCACCAAGACATAATGTATCTCCCACCGACGAGTCTACCTGTCCCAAGTATGTCACTGTAGCTTCCATCCGTTGGGGAGACCTCACATAGACTGCATTTGCTACACCGAAAGGCCTCATGCATTCAAAGTCACCGAGACAAGGCAATTGTTACGCCAACAAGGATCCTTCATTATTCTCCATTGGTGAGACCGAAGGTCACTCATCGAGACCTTACGACGATCACCCCAACCTATACCGATGAGCACATCCTTCCGCCACCGATCGATGAGACAAAAGTGAACTCATGCCGAAAGAAAACCATTTTTCACACTATTGGTAAGACCAAGAGAACTCACCATGACATCCCCACGAAAACATTAACTCATGTCGATATGATGTACTTTGTTCCTCTAGTCGGTGAGACAAGAAAACCTCGTTGAGACATAATGTTGATATCGCCTAGCTCCACCGATGAACTACCATATACATAGTCGAGGAGACATGTTGAGATCGGTAAGACGTAACCCCGACAACTAAGACATATGCCGATAGAAGCCTCCACGGTCACCAAAACAATAGAAACATCCTGCCGAATGAAGAATGCAAAATACTTGTGATCGTCGTGACATCGGACGAGTCTTGCCGATAGGCAACACAGACTCATGCAAGCAGAAATGTAGCATGAGTCAGGGAAACAGTCACAGACCTACGCCGATAGGAACCAGAATACAGAAAATGCAAGACCCAAGGGAACATATGATGCAACATGGTAAAATATGGGCAAAAAATGTTCAAGAGGGCACCTATTTGGAAAATTATGAATGAAATCATATGTAAAAACATCATATTTTTATAGTACCAACAAGATGCATGAGATAATCCTCAATGGAGAAATCCCATTTGGCCCTTATGAACACCTGCAACATAGATGCCTTGCCTAATTGAGCCTAAGGGTGAAAATTTGGCAACACCTCCATTGTCTTGAAAATGTAGCTAAAGCTTTATAAACTTGTGAAGCAATGGCCTAGTCTACAATGTAATACAATTGAGGAATGAAAATTGTACAATTTGAAACAAGATTCTTCAATAAAATAAGTAGAAATGTAGGTTTGTAGATTGCACAGAGTGATGAAGTCACACAACTAGAAATCAATAAAAAATAGTCTTACATGAAATGTATTTGAACTGAGTACAACTTGGGTCACCTACATATTACCTCTACCAACATCACTGCCAAATTAGCACACCAAATTTACTAAAATATAGTTTTCCAATAAGTGTGAGTTGAGGAGCCAAATCATCCCTTGTACCCTCATCACTAATGCAACCCCATGAAGGCAACCTATCAAACACTGAACATTACAAAATAGTACCTTTTTGTAACCAAGATTTCTTGTAACTGACATTTCTTGTGATTGTACATGTCATTGCATACAATATTGAAAGGATTCTTCTACATCCTCCCCACATTCAACATAGTTGTTCCATTCCAAAAAGAAAATCAACAAGGATTCACATCCTTGGTCTTTAATTAGGGGAATTATTTTTTTCAATCTTTTGATTCTTTCTAAACATAAGTACTATACTTGTTCACCATATCACTTCATACACATTTGACCTTGAATGGGATACTTCTACATTCTCCTTCAATTCACCATAGTTGTTTCAATCCAGCAAGACAAATCAGAACTAGAATTCTCACCATCGGTATTGTGGTTCTTTGGACACATATAGACATGATCAAGCTATAAAGCAGTGACATCATTATATCTAAGGAAACCAAAATTCACTCTAGTCATAAGTCACTTCAATTCCTACACTTATAAAGCAACCAAGAGAATGTGCATCACATGAAATGGATGACTTTCTTGTTGTAATTACTTTTAGTAATCAAGCATGGGAAGTCAAAAGAAAATAAGGGCATAGATTCCTTAGTAAACCTCACATCATCATGCTTCTCACAATGCTTAGCATTTATGTCCACAATTTATATAATTAGGTTTCTCTCTACTCATCCATTGTAGACTTTGCGTGCTTGTACATTCTTGCATTAGGTGAACAAGTTGTCAACTTCTATCTATCTAACAAATCTCTCAACAATCTTGGCTATTCTTGTGTTTAGCAAGCACAACTATTGGCCCACAATTTTTGTTGCACCAAAAGATCAACCTATTAATGCCCGATACAATTTCCAGAGTTAACGGATCCATGGGAGGCGGTTAGTCCATGTCACAAATCCCAAGGGTAGTGCTGACCATTTGTCAACAAACTCCCCCTTAGCGTTACCTGAGGGGATTTGAACCTGACAACTTTGGCTTTGATACCAATTGATGACCCACAATTACATCATTGCACCAAAAGATCAACCTATTAATGCTCGATACAACTACTAGAGTTAACAAATCCATGGGAGGCAGTTAGTCCATGTCATGAATCCCGAGGGGAGTGCTGACCATTTGCCAACAACTTTCCAACTACTCACCTAGGAAGCACACTACTCCAAAATAGGGCATTTTAGGGTAATAAAAACACTTGTTGCACTACAACAACATTTATATTTACCACATTTACATAGAGATATATAGAACTCCATATCATGACATGCATTCCTTGTTGCATTGCCAAGCAAGCAAACAAGAAGATTAGACAAGCTATACACTGCTATTGGCTCCATCTAGGCCTTGGGAATATACGATGCTACAGAGTCTCAAGGCAAGGAGATGGTGGAGACGAGTCTTAGGATGGGGGGACCAAGGGTGTAGATTTTGGGACAATGATGGGATGACGATGCAAATATAAATAGTACTTAAAAATAGATATAAAAAATATACAAGAATTAACATATGATATTTTGAAATACTATTGCATTGAACAATGGAAATGTTGAATATCAATATATTAATATTACATTCAAAATGACAATTACATTCATAATCTAAATATAACTAGCAAATGGCCCAATGCCTCAAATAATCATCATTCCCACAATCAACACCAAACTCCTCATTACTCCCAAGGGATCAAGATATGCCCAAAATAGTGCAAAATCTCAACATGCAATAAAATAGATACAATAAACTATTAATGTTGGAAATAAGAAATGTAAAACTCTAGTGAGGCTAAACCTTCCATATAGAACTCAAGACTACGACCAAAATAAAAAATTCTTAAAAATATTATATTAAACAATTCTAACAAGTCACAATAGAGAAAAACATAGCTCTCCAAGGTCAAATAAAAAACTCATAACTAAACTCAAATATGAATCCCAAGTTTATAGTTTAATCAACAAATAGAAAACTGCTACGGGTATTGATGGAAACAAGTATAGAATGATGATAGAAGGCTACAAAGCTTCAAGCCAAAATTCAAATTTGTGATAAATTTAATGCTATAATAAGTACAAGAGATTATAGCCATCAAGGGGGTGATCATTTTTTTCTACACAACATTCTTTCTAAACTAACAAGAGATTAGTGCCTTGGTGATTAAACAATGAATTTTGGACACCACTCAATTAAATCCAACAATCATAGAGTTCATTTGAGAAAGGAGGGCGTACATTTGTATGAAACAGAACAAAAAATACAAAAACATAGGGAACACCTGGTTTGTTGCTGAATGTTGTTGTTTGTCCAAGATCCTTATTGTTGTTGCTTTCCCAAGATCCTAGACTTTTCTAAAAAGCCCCTTGTCATTTATCATGTGGAAAACCCCTGTTTGAAGTTTCATAAAAAGGAAAAATGCATGTTAAAATGCATGTCAAATATTTAGGGAGGGAAAATGAAAAAGAAGAGGGAAATAAAAAATTTATTGTAGAAAAAGTATTTTTTTTATTGTCTTAATTTAAGACAATTAAAGAATATTATATAATATTGTATTGTAATATATTATATTATATAATATATCATATTATAACTATATTATATTATATAACTATCATATTATATAACTATCATATTATAATATAATATATTATAATATAATATATATATTATAATATAATATAATATATTATAATATAATATATTATATAATATCATATTGTCTAATTTTTATTTGTGTGACTAATTATTTAGTTGTGTTTTTTACCCAATGATCAAAATAGTCACTTATGATGATCAAATTAGTTATTTATTTAGTCATTTATAGTTGTGTACTTGAACTTTTGAAATGAAAGTGTTTGCAAGATAGCCCTCAAAATGAAATTGGTTTGTTTAAATCATATTTTATTAGTGAAATTGACCACAATTGCTCTTTGATACATTTGACATGCTAACACAATAGGAAAATCAAACTGGCTTCAAATCATAGTTAAAAACATTAATGATTCATTCACATAATGAGTAATAAAAGTTAAAGAATGTAAATGTTAAATTTTTTTATTAAATATGTGAAGGCCTTAATACTGCACTGAGAGGCAATGCCTTCCACGCAATAGGTATTTTTGGTGCACCAAGCAACCTGGGCAACCAAATGGACCACGTAGGTAGTGGTCCCATGAGGGGGGCTTAAGCTCTATTGATTATGATCAAATTTGAAAGAAAAAATAATAGAGGAGTAATAGACATTTATTTAGTCATTTTTGTCTAATATTAGTCATTTATTAGTCATTTAGTTGTAATTTTACCCAATGACCAAAGTAGTCACTTATGATGATCAAATTAGTCATTTATTTTCCAAATTCTACTAGTGTTAGCCACATGACTAAAATTTTTAGTCACGTAGTCATTTATTTGCCAAATTCTACTAGTGCACCATTCGACTGATCCTTTTCCACCGAGTAACATTGGGGGATGACTTCTTTCCACCAAGTAGCTTGGATTCCATGCCAACATTTTGTGTAGTGTGCAACCATATGGCCAGTGTTGAAACATTGACAACAACAAAAAGGTAATCCTTTATAATCAAGCAATTGATTTCACTCCATCCTTGCAACTTTCAGAAGGACATTCACAGGGAGATCTTTGGTTGTGTTTATCTCCACTAATATGCAAGCGTAGGTAGTGTACAAAAATTTTGAGGAGCCCTTGTCCACCTCGAAAAACTTCCCCAATGAACTACCAATGGCTTCAAAGCATGCATCACACCAAAACTGAAGAGGAAGATCCTACAACCTTACCCATATTGGAGCCAGAAAAAAAGATTATATGAGAGGATTGAAGGAGGGGTGCTAGCGTTTCAATAATAATAAATGATGCTCCTTCTAGCTCCATTGATATTCATATAGAACTATGTCTTAGTCCTTCGCATTATCAAAATCCACCACAAAGAACCCCCTTGCCATGGGGTAAATCTCTACATCCCCCTCCAATACAAGTTTCCAGAATTCTGCAATCTAGTCATGTAGCTCTGCAAGGCTTGGCCAAAACCCCCAAAATCTACCAACCAACCCCTATTCTACAAAATAAGATATATTTTCAGTCGCTTCATCAACAATCTCCCCAATTAAAGAAACCGTTGGGGAAGAGGTTGCACACCGAAGATCCCTAGGAGCCTATTGCTCACCACAATCATTGACCTCTGCCCTAGATCTCCCCGTCCAACCATTGTTCATCCCTCATTTCTTCTATGGAGATCAAGGACGAGCAGACCTATCATTCACTTGTCTTCGCGACCCCAGAGAAGATGCAGGTTGTCCCTTAAGGTTTGAGGTAGATTGATTTGGCACTTTTTCCTGCACATGATTCTTCCTTTCACATCCTTCCACTGCCATCAAATATGAGTGACCAAATTTTGCAACACTTGGTTCGCCTCCCATCATTTGGGCCAGATAGGGTTTTCGTAGAGGCATCGAAGGATGCCCTAGTTACGCTAGTTGATGGAAAAGACTTCGCCTCCTTCCCATATGATTACCCTTCCTTGCTTCTTCCATGCCTCCATAATTTTTGTTGCTCTACTCACACTTGAGTGTCATCCCTAGTCGGTTTGAAGCCGTGGAGATCTGGTGCAGCAGTGGGAGGGCAAGTTGAAAATTTCTGCAGGGCATTGAAGACAGCCAAATTCATTGCAGATATTTTTTTTCTTTCATTGATTAAGACTCAATTTTAACTTACAAGACTTCTTGTGCAAGTTTTGAAAGTGTGTTTGTTTGGGTGAATGTGAGCCCTTGATTAAATATAATATTTTATCCTCAACCCTTGATAGGAATCCATGATCCATGCCTCCATCTTCTTTCCTTTTGGACCATTGATTAGATTTTTCAATCTTAGCCCTCCATTTCTCATTTGCCTTCCTATTAATAAATCACTATTTGGAGACAAATGGATCCATCTTTTAATAACAAACTTATGTTGTTAAAATCATTTGCACTTGCACTCACACTTTACATCATTTTAGCTTTATTTACTTGTATATTAGCTTAGCTTCCATTAATGGCTTCCATGATAACATAGAATCATACTTTTAGCTTATTTATTAATTAGGATTTTAATCTTTTGAAGTTGGCATACATTTAGAGTAGATTTGCACACACCAATATCAATCATCTTAACATAAATCATGTTAAAACATATTCATTATCCATCAATAAAACATGTTCATATTTATTATTCATATTCATTTAGCTTTAAAACATGTTTTCTTACACATCTATCAATGGTTCCATTAGTTTTCTTCAATAAAATTGATTGAAACAATCTCATTATCCAATGGATTGGGAAAGGGTTAGCATTCAACATCAATACGACACCACTCCCCCAATAGGATAAGTTTCAATGTCTTAGATTAGAGGCTTTTCAAGCTTTCATTATTTAGAATGTTAGTTTCTTTGTCTTTGTTTACAATGAATGATCTTATTCTAGGATTGATGCTTAGTGGGTTAAATATTCCTTGAATTTGTATGGATCGGGTTTAGTTACCCTATACTATGTCATTGGTCACACTTGGTTCCATGGGTAGATTTTTTTGTCCCTATCCTTGGATGAAGGTAAACTGAGAATAGTGAGGCTAGTTCCACTATCGCTTAAATTCATGAGTAGATGTGTATGTCCCTACTCATACCTTATGATGAGCTGCTGTGTGTGGTCATCAAGTATTGTAATGTAATTTCACCCCATGTTTACACTAAGGGGGGTGTTGGGAATTTGATCTATTTAGGATCTAGGACAATTGCTTATAGAATGCTTAACGTAAATGATCACTTAATTACAATGCTCAAATGAACAAATTAACATAATATAAATGCCAAGATAATGAACTAAAAAGAAAGAGAGAAGATAAAGAGGAGACAAACGCAATTGATAACGGAGTTCATCCCTAAGGACTACGTCTCCGGGCCCCTCTCCAATGGAGTGACCGATCCGATTATACTCCAAAACAGTTACAATTGCTTCAAGACTATCTCCTTCAAGCACAACAACATGACATTACTCTGATGTGCAGAAATGTCTTCAAAATATCCCAAGCATTCTCTCGTTCTCACCACCTGGACTTGGAAAAACAAGGCCTATACCCCCTCTTTTTATACATACAATTTTCCTTATTAGGCTTAACTACCAAAATAAATGCCTACTCCCTTATGACCTCGTACAAAATCTATGATATCTCCATTTGGCTTTTGGTTTAGATTGTTAGAGTTGGTGTTACTTGTTTATGGCTTTATTAAGCCATTTGGTTATGGCTCGGTTGACAAAACCTTAACAAAACAAAACTGTGACCATATAATTTCAAGGCATGTCGCGTGGTCTATCGGCAATTATATGTTTTAGTGGCCGTGGGGTCAGCGGTTCCAACCCCGCCGGCCTCGCTTTATAACCAATACTCGAACCGTTTAACAACAAAATAAAGCAATTCCATTTATATTATTGACCGCTGCATTTGGTGCAACGGCTAACGCCCCGGCCGTTTGGGCGGAGATCGCGGGGTCGAGCCCGCTGCAACAAAATTTTGTTCCACCGTTGAACTGCATTCGGCCAAAAACATACGACACGTGTCACCCTCTTATTCGCCGACCAGATGATGCGTCCGCTGACGAAGCTGCTCACAAGGATAATCGTACTTCTGACTGAGAGGCACGTGTTAGAGTCCTATTCGCCGAAGGTGCTGACCGAGCTGCTGACGATGCTGCCACATGTTCGATGACGAAGCCGATGACTGTGCTGACTGGACTGCCACCTAGGATGCTCGTACTATACGGTGGGACACGTGTCATGATATGATTGGTCCGTACGATATATGGCACCTACCACGTGTCTCATTTGAATTCGTCCATATAAATTCCATACAGTACAGACTAACACGTCAGCATGATGATGTCATATGTACCCTCAAGTTGACTGAAGTTTGACTGCTTCTAACTCGAGCATACGACGTCGGATTTCGACGAAACGAACGTCGTCAGAATTGTCACGACGAGCTTTTCACGATGATGCTGGTTCTGTTGATTTCTGAGATGATCATTTTTTCCACCTTTTGGATGCCCCTGAAACCAATTTGACTGGAAGTTTGACTGGACGTAACTTGAACAAACGGAGTCCTTTTTGCCTCGTTCATGTTGCGTTGGAATTAGGACATCATTCTCTTTCACGATGATTGCTAAATTAAGATATTGGGAATTGCCTAATTTCACTAAAAAATTGTCCCCTGGATCAGGCCTCCCCACTGGAGAGCTTTTGGACCTCCGAAAGCTTGATTACTTGGAAAGTAAGTGAGGGTAAAGTTCCCTCACTTTACCAATCTTCATCCATCTTTCTTTGCTTGGATGCATCCCCTTCAGGCCCACTCTGAGGTACTCAACATATCCTCTTCGTGAAGTTCTGACATTCCTGTCGAGAATAACATCTTCTGGAAACTCTGACATATACTCTGGTGAAAGGTCATCAACTGATGGAACTTGAATGTCTGTGTCTTCATCTAGGATCATTGGAGGCTCATACAATTTCAAATTCTCAACATTGACAACCGAGTAAATATGCATGTATGGAGGAAGATTGAGGCGGAAGGCATTGGTATCAATCTTCTCAAGGATCTCAAAAGGACCATACCTAATTGGCTTAAGCTTTTTACCTTCACCTTGCATCCTTTCCTTGCTGATATGTAACCAAACTCTATCTCCAACCTGAAAATGATGATCAGTGTGATGCTTGTCATGGCGAACCTTGTATTTTGCTTGGCTCTGTTCCAACCGTGCTTCCACTGCCTGATGAATTGCTTGGACTTTTTGGATGAACTTCAAAGCCTTCTCTACATCATGGCATCCATCTTCAACATCATCTTTCCCAAAAGAAAAATCCATTGGTGTCTTTGGGCACATAACCAAAGCATGTCTCAAAAGGAGACCTCTTAGTAGAAGAGTGTGTTGCATGGTTGTAGGTGTGTTGCACATAATGAAGACTCTCATCCCACAACTTAGGATGCTTACTACAGTAACCTCTGAGTAGATGCACAACTATCTTGTTTACAACCTCTGTCTACCCGTCGGTCTGCGGATGGAAGGATGTACTCTTCTTCAGTCTAGTGTCCATGAGTCCCCACAAAGCAGACCAAAATTCCCCCAAGAATCGAGAATCTTTATCCGATACAATAGAAGTAGGTAACCCAAAATGAACCCATACAAATTGAAAGTACATATGAGCTGTCAATTCAGCAGTGACTTGGTTTTTACATGGCATTAAGATACACATTTTGCTGAACCGATCAACTACTACATACAAATAATCATGTCCCTTCCTAGACATAGGTAACCCCCCAACAAAGTCCATTGACACACTTTCCCCATGGGCCGAGATGCAATTAGAGGAGTGTGTACAAACCAACTTCACTGTTACTAGGCTTACTAGTTGCACACATAACACAACCTCTAATATATTTAGTTACAGTTTCTTGCATTTAAGGCCAATAACAATACTTCTACAGCTGAGTCAATGTTTTGTTTACCCCAAAGTGTCCTACAATCAATGAGGTATGTGCTTCTCTAATAACTTGTGCTTGTTCATCCGTTGGAACACATAATTTTCCCAAGTGATATAATAGTTTATCCTGCACATAATAATCTTTCTCTTCTACATGTTTACCATTCATTAAAGCAGCATATATATCCTTAAAGTTCTCATCATTAGCATATTGTTCTTGAAAACTTTCATGAACCATAGAACTATTCTGAAGGATTATCAAAGCATTCATCATAGGAGGTCTAGAGAGCATGTCTGCTACTTTGTTATGGGTACCTTTCTTATACTTAATAGCCAAATGAAACTGTTGTAGAAAACCCATCCACCGAAAGTTCCTACTTTGTTGCAGTTTAGTTTGTGAGTGCAAATACTGAAGTGGCTGGTGATTAGTGTGGATTACAGTTTCTTTCCCCATTATGTAATGTTTCCATTTTTTAACACTCTAAACTAAAGCATAAAGTTCTTTATCATAAGTGGGATAATTACTTACTGCTTCTGAAAAAGTTTCAGAGTGGTAGCAAACTGGTTTACCTCCTTGCATGAGTACTGCTCCCATGGAAAATCCACTCACATCTGTCTAAATCTCAAATGGTTGATGTAGATCTGGTAAGGCCAAAACTGGTACGGTGCTCAACTTTCCCTTCAAAGTGTCGAAAGCCTTCTGTTGTGGACCTCCCCACTGAAAATTTTCCCTTGTACTGGTTAATGCATGCAATGGTGATGCTATATAAGAGAAATTTGCAATAAACTTTCTCCAGTACTGAACTGCACCTAGGAAACTTCTGACCTCTGTGACTGTACTTGGCTTAGGCCAGTTTACAATAGCTTCGACCTTCTCAGGGTCTACTTTCAATTGACCATTCCCTACGACATAGCCTAAGTACACTAAGGATGTCTTAGAAAATTCACATTTAGACATCTTTACATACAATTTTTCTTTTCTCAATACATCAAAGACTTTATTTACATGACTTACATGATCTTCCCAAGTTCGACTGAATACCTCAGATTTATCATCTTCTTTGGCTTTTACAAGCATTAATACAAAGTTTTTACTTAAGTTAACCAACCTCTTCATTTGACCAACATTAACTAGTGTAAGATTAGTCTTTACCTTATGTGCCCGTACAATGTATTCTACCACATCTTTAAAAAGATGATACTTATTCTCCCCCCTATAAAAGATTGCTTTTCTATCATAAAGATAAGGACTCCCTAACACAAGCCCACAAATATCCAAAGGGACCACATCTACTTCTACCTCATCTACAAAGTTTGTAGTGATAGCAAATCTCAATTTACACTGTTTAGTTACTTGTAGTTGAGCATCATTGCAAACCCATCCGAGTGGATATGGTTTCAGATGAGGTGTTGTAGTCAAATTAAGTTTCTTTACAACTTCTTCAGATATTAAGTTGACTTGTGAACCCGTATCAAACAGAGTATCAACCTTAGTGTGTTTTGTTACAACATGAATGTGAAACAATTCATTTCTTTGCTTATCAACCTTAGGAGAAGATTCTTTACTTGTACTTGCACTGGCATTAGAAAAAATTGCATCAGAAGAGAGAGATATACCTTTCCCTTTACCTTGGATTCCGGTAGCAACAATCTTTGTCTCATCTCCGGAGTCAGAACCAAGATCCTGTTGAATCACTGCAGTAGTCTTTTTCTTGCCTTTATTACCTCCATATCTTTTCGGCCTCAACTCAGGATGAAGCTTCCAACATCTTCAATCATCATGCCCCTCTTTCTTGCAATGGGATCATGTGGGTTTCTCACCCTCTTTCTTAGTTGTAGTTGTCTTCTTCCCTTTGCCTTTATCTTTATCTTTTTCTTTCCCTTTAGACTTACCCTCGAACTTAGATGGCTTCTTGGAAAAGTTGTCACTAAAAGTGTTCTTACACCTTGACTCTATATGAGTAGCTTGAACAGACACCTCGTCTAGATTGTTGGGACTCAACATCAAAATAGTGTGCCTAAGGTAAGAATGTAAACCACCAATATACTTAAGTAATGTGTCTTGGGTATACAAGGGAACATTTAGAGCAATGGCCCATTTCCTAAACTCATGAGTATAATCCTGGACAGACTGCCCCTTACCTTGCCTAAAGGTTTGCCAATTCATGGTTAACTATTGCATGTAACCTAAAGGATAGAATTGTTTCCTAAGGGCAGCAACAAACTCCATCCAAGACATATTAACTTGACCATGGCGAGCAATTTCTTCCGAGTTTTACTCTCCCACCAGGTGAGAGCTGTACCTCCCAACCGGAGAGTTGCTAATTGAATCCTAGAAGCATCTTCTACTAGGCCTTGAATCCTACAATATACTTCTACTTGTTGGACCCAATCGTCTAACTTCTCAACATTTAACTCCCCACAGTATTTAGGTAACTCAAATTTTACATCAAGCTTAATTATAGGCTTAGACTTGCTCTTAAATGGATTTACATTAGAAGAAGGAGAAGGAGAAGGAGGAGAAGAAGGGGGGGAAGAAGAAGAGGGAGAAGATGGAGGAGAAGGAGTTTTCAGAATTTTCTCCTCTGTGTCTTTCTGATCTTCCTGCTTCTCATGCTTTGAAGAACCTCCCTTTTCATGCTTCTTCTTGTCTGCATAAAGTTCGTCCACCATCACCTTCATGTCAAGAAATAGCTTCTGGAAATCCTTGACACTGAGCTTTGAACTTCGTCCACCTTCTTTTTCTTCCATCTGTGACGGTTGATTAGCTCTTCTTCTTCCGATCTCTGGATTGTATTCTTCAAGTTCTCCTTCACCTCGTTGCAACCTGCATCTCGTTAGCATTCAAATTCTACAATACTAGCCACACACAAAGCTCTGATACCAACTTGATCTATTTAGGATCTAGGACAATTGCTTATAGAATGCTTAACGTAAATGATCACTTAATTACAATTCTCAAATGAACAAATTAACATAATATAAATGCCAAGATAATGAACTGAAAAGAAAGAGAGAAGATAAAGAGGAGACAAACGCAATTGATAACAGAGTTCGTCCCTAAGGACTACGTCTCTAGGCCCCTCTTCAATGGAGTGACCGATCCGATTATACTCCAAAACAGTTACAATTGCTTCAAGACTATCTCCTTCAAGCACAGTTGCATGACATTACTCTGATGTGCAGAAATGTCTTCAAAATCTCCCAAGCATTCTCTCGTTCTCACCACCTGGACTTGGAAAAACAAGGCCTATACCCCCTCTTTTTATACATACAATTTTCTTTATTAGGCTTAACTACCAAAATAAATGCCTAACTCCCTTATGACCTCGTACAACATCTCTGATATCTCCATTTGGCTTTTGGTTTAGATTGTTAGAGTTGGTGTTACTTGTTTATGGCTTTATTAAGCCATTTGGTTATGGCTCGGTTGAAAAAACCTTAACAAAACAAAACTGTGACCATATAATTTCAAGGCATGTCGCGTGGTCTATCGACAGTTATATGTTTTAGTGGCCGTGGGGTCGGCGGTTCCAACCCCGCCAGCCTCGCTTTATAACCAATACTCGAACCGTTTAACAACAAAATAAAGCAATGCCATTTATATTATTGACTGCTGTGTTTGGTGCAACGGCTAACGCCTCGGCCATTTGGGTGGAGATCGCGGGGTCGAGCCCGCTGCAACAACATTTTGTTCTACCGTTGAACTGCATTTGGCCAAAAACATACGACACGTGTCACCCTCTTATTCGCCGACCCAGATGATGCGTCCGCTGACGAAGCCGCTCACAAGGATAACCATACTACTTACTGAGAGGCACGTGTTAGAGTCCTATTCACTGAAGGTGCTGACCGAGTTGCTGACGATGTTGGCACGTGTCCGATGACGAAGCCGATGACTGTGCTGGTTGGACTGCCACCTGGGATGCCCGTACTATACGGCGGGCCACGTGTCATGATATGATTGGTCCATACGATTTGTGGCACTTGCCACGTGTCTTGTCTGAATTCGTCCATATAAATTCTGTACAGTACGAACTGACACGTCAACATGATGACGTCATCATCTGTACCCTCAAGTTGACTAAAGTTTGACTGCTTCTAACTTGAGCATACGACGTCGGATTTTGACGAAACAAACGCCGTCAGAATTGTCTCGACGAGCTCTTCACGATGACGCTGGTTCTGTTGATTTCTGAGATGATCATTTTTTTCCACCTTCTAGATGCCCCTTAAACTAGTTTGATTGGAAGTTTGACCAGCCGTAACTTGCACAAACGGAGTCCTTTTCGCCCCGTTCAAGTTGCGTTGGAATTAGGACATCGTTCTCTTTCTGATGGTGCTGAATTTTGGAATATTGGGAACACTTCAATTTTCACTAAAAAATTGTCCCCCGGATCAGGCCTCCCCACTGGAGAGCTTTTGGACCTCCGAAAGCTTGATTACTTGGAAAGTAAGTGAGGGTAAAGTTCCCTCACTTTACCAATCTTCATCCATCTTGCTTTACTTGGATGCATCCCCTTCAGGCCCACTCTGAGGTACTCAACATCTCCTCTTCATGAAGTTCTGACATTCCTGTCGAGAATAACATCTTCTGAAAACTCTGACATATACTCTGGTGAAAGGTCATCAACTGATGGAACTTGAATGTCTGTGTCTTCATCTAGGATCATTGGAGGCTCATACAGTTTTAAATTCTCAACATTGGCAACCGAGTAAATATGCATGTATGGAGGAAGATTGAGGCGGAAGGCATTGGTACCAATCTTCTCAAGGATCTCAAAAGGACCATACCTAATTGGCTTAAGCTTTTTACGTTCACCTTGCATCCTTTCCTTGCTGATATGTAACCAAACTCTGTCTCCAACCTGAAAATGATGATCAGTGTGATGCTTGTCATGGCGAACCTTGTATTTTGCTTGGCTCTATTCCAACCGTGCTTCCACTACCTGATGAATTGCTTGGACTTTTTGGATGAACTTCAAAGCCTTCTCTGCATCATGGCATCCATCTTCAACATCATCTTTCCCAAAAGCAAAATCCATCGGTGTCTTGGGCACATAACCAAAGCATGTCTCAAAAGGAGACCTCTTAGTAGAAGAGTGTGTTGCATGGTTGTAGGCGTGCTGCACATAATGAAGACTCTCATCCCACAACTTAGGATGCTTACTTTAGTAACCTCTGAGTAGATGCACAACTGTCCTGTTTACAACCTCTGTCTGCCCGTCGGTCTACGGATGGAAGGTTGTACTCTTCTTCAGTCTAGTGTCCATGAGTCCCCACAAAGCTGACCAAAATTCCCCCAAGAATCGAGAATCTTGATCCGATACAATAGAAGTAGGTAACCCAAAATGAACCCATACAAATTGAAATTACATAAGGCTATAATCAATAGTGCTTGTATTATTAACCTTGGAACAAGATTACAATAAGGCTATATCAATCATTTGTTTGATATGCTTCTTTTTCCTTCAATAATTCTTCTTCACAACCTGTAATAAACTCTGATAAACTCTCTTCAACGTGCTACAATTAATAGACAATAATGAGCCTTGAAAACTCTGAAGAGTTGTCAATTACAAAGCACAAAGCTTCTCTCAAAAACCTACACCTATTTTGTGCAAGTAGAGTTTCAATATATAACATGAAGTCAAATCCAATGTCTCCTCAATTTAGGCACCCCAAACTAAACTCCTAACTGATCGTTGGTCAAGAAAATATCTTCCAAGAATCTCCTCAAAGTTGGTTCCCAAGAATGGGCCCACTTAACTCATCCTTGTAAATATCTTCTCATGCAAAAGGTGTTAACTACAAGATGCCAATTTAGGTGCCAAGGGTGGGTCCAAGTCAATCTTTATTAATTGAAACATATCACTCCAACAATGCATGCAAACATTATGCATGATTGATCATCCCCACTTAACTGCATGTATCCACCTGTTATCGGACATAAAAATAAAGTCATTAGTCATGCAACTCAAGTCAACTAAAGTCAACTAGCATTCAACTGAAATTAACTACATGCAACTGAAGAAAATTGAACCATAACTGAACTGAACTGATACTGAATTGATCTAAACTAAACTAAATTGAACTGAAATAAACTGAACTCCACTCATGTAAATATCAATCCCTAATTTGTAGGATCTTTACACATGCATTACTAAAGTGTTATCAATCCTCCTAATAGTTGACTTAAGCAAGGTGGGTTCCACCTTCCATGTGAGCACCTCCATGTGCTCCTATTTTGTAAGAGCTCTTCTTGGGTGTCCCCACATGTTCCTAGATCATTTAGAAAAAATTACAAATGTCAATTTACATGTTCATTTCATTCGTGTAATGCCTCGTCTTAATATCCTAAGGAATGTTGCAATTGTGTATAAAAGTGAAATAATTTATTTTTTAAAGTATAATTATTAAGTTAATTAGTTGCATACATTTGTTAAGTTACGTGACGTTACACTACTTTGAGTTTCCATAGATGACTTTAGTATTTCACATTGCACATATTAAATTAACATTAACATAAAGATAGACATTGCATTTCATTGAATTTCATTCAAGATAATATAAAGTACAAACTTGTTTACTTACATTGCATTTGATATAATATACAATACTCATCCATCTGATGAGGTAGTTCAATAATAATTACATGTTGCATTTACAATATTCACCTCATAAACATTTGAGGGATGTTTTCAATTACAAGATTTACAATTTACAATAAAGAAGTACATATAAGTTTCCAAGTGCGAGCTCTCCATCCATGAAGCTCTCGATGCTATGATCAATACTGGGGACCCAACGGAGTAAGGTGCACGTTCCACCCAACCATGTGGTACCCGTAGGTCCACCCCCGTGCTAGGAGATAGTAATATGGTTACCTAGACATAATCTACTAACCCTAGACACTAGTACACAACTAACAAATGATTACATTGCTTCCAGATTCTTTGACAATTGAATGTACTACATACACAAAATTAACTGTTACTTTAGGTGGAGTGTCATCACAATATTGCAAAGGTTACCCTGGTGTTTCTTCCTAGGTTCCGGCCCCCAACATGGGTTACCCTGGTAACCTCTTACGAAACCCGGCCCCATTGCAAACCATTGTGGAATCGAATGTCTCTTAAAGAAATAAGACACCGATTTTCCATTCCAGGCCTTCTCATCTTATAATCAAGACTGAAGTAGCTCAAGAGTCATAAGGGAGGCATAATCATCTTGTTAAGAGTTTTAATTCTAACTACTGTGTTATTTAGTTTTCACTGACTTACTAACTCTTTGTAAGTTACCCTGACACCACTTTGTGTGTCGGCCCTTACAAAAAGCCACTCCCCTAAACATAACAAAGGTATACTAAGTTTTCATGACTAGGGTTTACAAAGTGCACAAAGTTCATCACATAATAACAAATGACCCACAACGGTCATTAAATTTTTTATCATAAACCAGGTATCAAAACACCATATTTAACACATGCACAACCCAAGTCAACTCAAGAAATACATTTGAACAATAATACACCCCTACTATACAAATCATTTTGGAAGACTTATACAATTATAACTTTCTCAGTTCACCCAAAAAGAACACAATAAAAGTAAATCAAGAAAAGTAAATGTCTATGGTTCGGATATACTAAATCCAATTGCATCAGTTTGTAATCAACATGAATATAAATCAATTTAATAAAAGATCTATTTTGAAAACAATGAAAGTAATTGTTTCATTTAATCTACTCTTCTAATTTTCTCAAATTCACATAAGAGCATTTTCTATATTTTCTCAATCTTAAATTTCTCATGAAATTTTTAAATAAAATATCAAAAATTATTTTTCTAATTTAATAAATCACAAATTTTACAAATATCTATATACAAACATATATACATATGTTTATATATAAATATTAATATAAAAATATTATATTTAATTCCAGCAAACATATATATATAATACATATAAATATGACCATAAAATAAAAACCAAATTATAAACTTTACTCTTTAAATTAACTTTTAAATCACTAAATAAATTTTGAATGAATTTAAAACCCTTTTGAGCCACAGCCCCAACCGCGGCCTCCCTGTGGGAGGACGCGACCATGCCAGGGCTGCGCCCAGCAGCCTTCAGTTGTTGTGCGCAGCCATGGTGGCTGCACCCACCAAAGCAGGGGATGGGGAGGGTTTCGGCCCTCGCCTATCACTGTTTATTATTTTTTAAAAAAATTTAAATAAAATTTCGCCCGTACAACGAGTTGCGAACTTCGGATTTTTTTGCATAAATTTATTTAATTCGCCTGTACGACGATAATTTGAAACAAAAAAAAAATTTACAATCCAATTTATATATGCAACACATATGAAATATATGTACATATATATATATATAAATTTCTTAGGGATTCATTATAGAAATATATAGAAAATTTCTCCAGGGTTGCAGTAGGGAAATCGGGGAAACTGTAGAATTTTAATCGGGGTTTTCAAAGAAACGCGCACAAAAATTTCCATTTAAATCCCAAATCATTCTTGTAGATTTAGTTTCCTTTTCAACAAGTAATTTCCCTCACAGAAATTTTAAATAATTTCTATAGATAATATAATACAGAGGTTTTTTGAACCATCAAATTTTCACAAATCAAGTTACAGAGAACAACTTCTTTTACGGGAAATACAGGAATTTAAAATTAAACTTGTTTCTTTTCACAAACAATAACTTCCTGAAACTAACAAAATTCATTCACAAAAAGAACATAAAACATTCACAAGGAAAGTACCTACTTTCCCTCGCTTCAGAAAATTGACTGGTGAAGAACTTTCACTGAAGCTTCCACAGTTCTTTGCCGAGATACAAACCCCAAATAGCAACCAGAATACAATACTAAGAAATCTTCCACAAATATACAGTATTTCCAAAATGGCCCAAACAAAGAAATTTTTGCAAAGCTCAGATATTTTTCCTGTGAGGAAATTGAATAACCTCTGTGTTTTTCCCCAGATCCAAAATAACCTCCGTAAACAAATTTCCTCAACCATAATCAATAAATGGAACTTGCACACATGTCGAGAAAATGCAAAAATATCTCAACCACTTCTCGGATAACTTTTCTTTTCAAATTGCATGCATTTTAATTAATTTATTTAAATTTAAAACCAATATTCAAATAGCATGCATTTATTTTTATTTAATTTTCTAATTTTCAAATACAAATTTAATTTACAATTCAAATGCCATTTCCACAAATAATATTTAATTTAAATAAATCTATTCACACACTTAAACAATTTAATTTAATTAATTAATTAATTTAATTAAATAAATTTAATCTTTATGATCAAACCATTTAACCAAACAAACTAATTAATTAATTAAATAACTTGCAAACTAATTTCTTTAACATTAAAATTTAATTTAAATAACAGTAAATAAAACATAATAAACTATTATTTAAATTGACATTTTTCCTTTCAAGTAATTAAACCAAACAGAAAAAATACAAGACAACTTATGATTCAGAACTAAAACAAACGATGTACTATGACCGGGTTATAGACTAGACTAGGATGAACCAAACTACTACCTCCCAATCAACGTATCCGTTGAGTCTTGACACGCTCATACCTGAGTACCCAGGTGGAGTCAGTGTCATGTACCTGCAATTCTTGCAACCAAGCAATAACATGCATATATATATAAACCATTGTACAGGCACACCGTGCGGAGAAAATCATGGATATCACAGGGCACTCGCAAGCGAGTGATGCAATTTCGTTCTCCACACCAATACACGTCACATCAGACTGACGAATAAAATAACTATTAGTCCATCATAAACATATACATAACAATAATCAATTGAAAATAAACATCTACGCTACCTCAAAGCATATCAGAAAACAGTAATCACCATACAATGTATCATCACATCATAGAATAAATCCACTATAGCTCAAAACCAGCGATCAAAATATCCAACCAAGGTACCATAGTCAACAGTATAAAAAACATAACAGCAGAAAACTTAAGCATAAATGGAGGGGTACTACATCCTCCCCCCCTAGGATCAGGCTTGCTCCTGAAAGCTTGCGAATAGATAGGGATAAAGTTCCCTCATGTGTGTCGCATCCTCCCAAGTAGCAGAAGCCTCATGGCTAGTATCCCATTGGACCCTCACCTGATCAACGTCTCGACCCCTGAGACCGAGTGTCTGGCGCTGTAGAATGGCCACGGGCTCCAAAGCCAACTGCCTGTCCTCTACCTGTAACACATTCCAATCAAGTACATGAGAAATGTCGGGATGATATGGTCTAAGAACTGATACATGAAAAACATCATGAATACAAGACAAACTGGGTGGTAAGGCGAGTCGATACGCCACAGGACCAATTCTCTCTAAGATCTTGAATGGCCCAATGAAACGAGGTGCAATCTTAGATCCTTTTCCATAACGGATAGGACTCTTTCGCGGTTGCACTCAAAGAAACACTCTATCACCAACAACAAACTGTCAGTCTATCCTATGCGCATCAGCATATTTCTTTTGCCTATCCTGTGCTGCTATCAAATGTTCTCAAATATAGTCAACCTATTGCTCCATATCTCGAAGCATCTCAGGACCAAGTAACACTCTATCCTCTAGTCGATCCCAACTTAGTGGAGTTTGACAAGGACGACCGTATAATGCCTGAAATGGTGGCATACCTATGGAACTCTGATATCCGTTATTGTAAGCGAATTCTACTAATTACAGATAATCCTCCCAACGTGATTGTTGGTCCATTATGTATATCCTAAGCATATCCTCTAATATTTAATTAACTCTCTCTGTTTGTCCATCAGTTTGAGGATGATACGCTGAACTAAAGTTCAACTGTGTACCTAGAGCATGTTGTAATGAAGTCCATAGGGCTGAAGTAAATACAGGATCTCTATCTGATATAATTCTACGAGGAATCCCATGTAATCTAACGATATCCTCCATGAATATCCTAGCTACGGATGAAGCATTGTATGATGATCGTACTGGTGAAAAGTGAGCTACTTTAGTCAATCGTTCAACAGTTACCATAATGGCATCACGTCGACGTGATGACGTAGGTGACCCTACTATAAAGTCAACAGATATAATATCCCATTTCCATTCAGGAATGAGATGTGGCTGCAATAATCTAGCGGGATGTTGATGCTCAGCTTTAACTCGCTGGCATTCAAGACATCTCGATACATAGTCAGCAATATCACATTTCATACCAGGCCAAAAATACAATTGCCGAAGATCGGCATGCATTTTCTTGACACCTGGATGAGCTGAGTATGGAGCTCGATGAGCTTCAGTCATAATTAATGTACGAAGACCCTCGAAATGTGGTACATAAATACGACCTAAATGTCGTAATATACCATCCGGTTCTAGGACATACCCTGCAAATCGACCTTCTAAAGGTCTACGAGATTCAATCTCTGACCTCACTTCCTGATATAATCTATCAGTAGGTAATGCTGCTAATATTTGACCTCTCAAATCTACTTCAAGAGTAGTAGCAGAGATCTCATGTCGATGACGACTAAGAGCGTCAGCCACTACATTCTCTTTTCCTTGGACATATCTCACTTCAGAATCGTACTCACACAAGAACTCCATCCACTGTCTCTGCCTAGCATTCAAGTTAGGTTGCGTGAAAATGTATTGTAGACTACGGTGATCAGTATGAAGTTCAAAACGGTGATCTAATAGGAAATTCCTCCAACAAACTAATGCATGCACTACCGCAGCTAGTTCTAGATCATGAGTGGGATAGTTTAATTCGTGATCCTTGAGTTTACGAGACTCATATGCAATCACACGCCCATCTTGCATCAGAACTGCTCCCAAACCCTCTAAAGATGCATCCGTGCATACTACGAAATCCTTAGTAGGATCAGGAACAATCAATAGAGGCACATTAGTCAACTTTCTTTAAGTATCTGAAAATCCAACTGACACTGCTCTGTCCAAACAAACTTCTTCCCTTTCCTTTGAAGAGAAGTTATAGGATGACCGATTCTAGAAAATCCCTCCACAAACCGCCTATAGTAACCAGCTAGACCCATAAAACTACGAACTTCACCTACATTAGTAGGCGCGGGCCAATCTACAATAGCTTGAATATTTGAAGGATCCACATAAATACCTTTTCCAGATATCACATGTCCAAGGTATTTTATTTCAGTTTGAAAGAAGTCACACTTCTTCAGGTTTGCATACAATTGATTTTCCCTTAAACATTGCAATACCTGTCTCAAGTGTTCTTCATGTTCCTTCATGTTTCTCAAATAAACTAAAATATCATCGAGAAATACCAGGACAAAGCGATCAAGGTATGTACGAAAAACACCATTCATTAAACTCATGAATACAGATGGTGCGTTCGTTAACCCAAACAGTACTACTATGAATTTGTAGTGCCTGTAATGAGTTCGAAAACCAGTTCTATGAATGTCTGCTTCAGCTATAGGCAATTGATGGTAACCAGATTTTAAATCAATTTTAGATAGCACATTATCTCCCTTAATTTGATCAAAAAGATCATCAATTCTAGGCAAAAGATAACGATTCTTAATCGTAACCTTGTTCAATGACGATAGTCAATGCACAGCCTAAGAGATTCGTCCTTCTTCTTTACGAAGATGACAGGTGCTCCCCTAGAAGAAACACTAGGATGAATGAAACCCTTTTCTAATAGTTCCTCTAACTGGATATGAAGTTCCTCTAACTCCTGAGTTGTCATTCTATATGGAGCTCTAGATATAGGCTCAGCTCCAAGAATTAGGTCAACTCTAAAGTCAATATCCCTCTTCGGTGGCATTCCAGGAATGTCATCAGGAAACACGTCTGTGAATTCTCTAAGAATAGGATGATCATCAAGAGATACCTCTCGACTCTCACCTTCTTCTAAATCAGTAACTATTGTCACAAACAGTTGACATCCTTGACGAAGACATCTCTTTAATTGCATAGCAGATATCATCCGCAAAGAGATAGGTCTTTGAATACCTATGATTTCCACTTTCGCACCTAGATTATTAATGCAACTAACTATCTTAAGTCGACATTCAATTATAGCATGATAAGATGCTAACCAATCCATACCTAAAACTATATCATACGATCCTAAGGGTGTAACATATAAATCTACTAAGGTGGTTAACGTACCAATTTTAAGTTCACAATTATGTACTAAGTTTTCTACTGCTACTTTCACCCCTGAGGCGAATTCAACTTGCCACTTACCACCTTGCTTTACCACCACAAGACCACAACGGTCTACAATGGTCGGTGAAATAAAGGAGTCAGTGGCTCCAAAATCAAAAAGAATAGAAACACTAACACCATGCAACTTACCTGAAGTCTCGACCACTGTGTTCTGGTGATCGGCTTGGTGGTCATTAACCACAGTATATACTGTATGTGATCATCCAGTATCACCCACTGTAGGCTTTGAAACTGTAGGTCGAGACCCAAAACCAGTAGGACCTCTCATCAGACACTGCCTAGCTATGTGTCCCTGATGCTCACATGAGTAACAACCTGTGCATGTGCCTCTACCGAATCCTCTGCCACCTGAAGGTGTATTGGATTGCTGGAAACTACCCCTACTGACAGTAGACTGAGCACTCTGCACAGGTTGATCCTGCCTATCACGCTTGTTGCACCACCAGTTGCGACCCTTTCCTGTTTGTGGACTATTACCCTGTTGTGGTTATGGATTATTATTCTTTTGAGGTGTTCATTGTTGTTGTTGCTGCCCACCCTTTGTGGGTGTCTGTTGGTTCCTAGAGGAACCACCTGTCTGTGCCTGTCCACCCCGTGGACTAAAACCTGCTATAGGAGCACTGCCAAACTGCACTCCTATGTGTCCTCCTAAAGCCATAACAAGGTTCTCCTCCACTATGCGAGCCTTCTCCACCGCCACTTCCATAGTCTTTGGTTCAAAGACTCAGACACCACCACTAATGCAGGCATTTAAACCCCTGATGAAGTGATGTACTAGCATAGGCTCATCATTGCCAATACCAGCATATTGCTTGAGTTAATAGAACCTACATTCGTATTGCTCTACAGAAAGAGCTAACTGACGTAGATCATGGAACTCGTCAGCTCATCGCTGCCTCCAGTGTTCTGATAGGAACCGTGCTCTAAACCTCTCGAGAAACATCTCCCAAGACACTAACCCAATATCCAAGTGGAGCTTTTGCTCCTCCAGGCACCACCAAGTAGAGGTGAATCCTCTCAAATGCATAATAGCGCATCTTGCACGAGTATTGCTACCGTAAGGGTGCATGGCGAAGCATCTACCCAAATCTAGTAGCCAGGTCTCAACCTTTAATCCACCTCCTGTACCATCAAAGGTAGGAGGGCGTGCCCTCAGTAAATCCCTCATGTGTCCAGCAGTAATAGCATCCTAATGTGCTGAGTAATCTACTCTCCTAGGGGATCTATCTCTCTCTCTGACAACCTCCTGCTCATCTTCCTGTCTAGGTCCAAGATGAGCTAGAACCTCCTCTAATAAAGGACGTTCTTGAGGACCCTCTACTCCTGACTGTACAGGATTCTGTCCCTCATTCCTCTGATCCAACTGTTCTGCCTGATCACTATGATGAGAGCTCGGAGGGGGAGTAACCTGAGGGATTGGCCCTCGGCCTCTACTTCGATCTCTACCATGACCTCTTCCACCTCGCCTAGGCATGTTCCTACACATAACAATAACGAGTCTTAGATACTATTCAACCAAAGCTAATAGTTTGCGACACTACGTACTAGGTTAACCTAATGGGATCACGATTACCCAGAGCGTCCAGTGTTTGTAACCTTGGCTTTGATACCAATCTGTAATGTCCCGTCATAATATCCTAAGGAATGTTGCAATTGTGTATAAAAGTGAAATAATATTTTTTTTAAAGTATAATTATTAAGTTAATTAGTTGCATACATTCGTTAAGTTACACAACGTTACACTACTTTGAGTTTCCATAGATGACTTTAGTATTTTGCATTGCACATATTAAATTAACATTAACATAAGGATAGACATTGCATTTCATTGAATTTCATTCAATATAATATAAAGTACAAACTTGTTTCCTTACATTGCATTTGATATAATATACAATACTCATCCATCTGATGAGGTAGTTCAATAATAATTACATGTTACATTTACAATATTCACCTCATAAACATTTGAGGGATGTTTTCAATTACAAGATTTACAATTTACAATAAAGAAGTACATATAAGTTTCCAAGTGAGAGTTCTCCATCCATGAAGCTCTCGATGCTATGATCAATACTGGGGACCCAACGGAGTAAGGTGCACGTTCCACCCAACCATGTGGTACCCGTAGGTCCACCCCACGTGCTAGGAGATAGTAATATGGTTACCTAGACATAATCTACTAACCCTAGACACTAGTACACAACTAACAAATGATTACATTGCTTCCAGATTCTTTGACAATTGAATGTACTACATACATAAGATTAACTATTACTTTAGGTGGAGTGTCATCACAATATTGCAAAGGTTACCCTGGTGTTTCTTCCTAGGTTCTGGCCCCCAACATGGGTTACCCTGGTAACCTCTTACGAAACCCGGCCCCATTGCAAACCATTGTGGAATCGAATGTCTCTTAAAGAAACAAGACACCGATTTTCCATTCCAGGCCTTCTCATCTTATACTCAAGACTGAAGTAGCTCAAGAGTCATAAGCGAGGCATAATCATCTTGTTAAGAGTTTTAATTCTAACTACTGTGTTATTTAGTTTTCACTGACTTACTAACTCTTTGAAAGTTACCCTGACACCACTTTGTGTGTCAGCCCTTACAAAAAACCACTCCCCTAAACATAACAAAGGTATACTAATTTTTCATGACTAGGGTTTACAAAGTGCACAAAGTTCATCACATAATAACAAATGACCCACAATGGTCATTAAATTTTTTATCATAAACTAGGTATCAAAACACCATATTTAACACATGCACAACCCAAGTCAACTCAAGAAATACATTTGAACAATAATACACCCCTACTATACAAATCATTCTGGAAAACTTATACAATTATAACTTTCCCAGTTTACCCAAAAAGAACACAATAAAAGTAAATCAAGAAAAGTAAATGTCTATGGTTCGGATATACTAAATCCAATTGCATCAGTTTGTAATCAACATGAATATAAATCAATTTAATAAAAGATCTATTTTGAAAACAATGAAAGTAATTGTTTCATTTAATCTACTCTTCTAATTTTCTAAAATTCACATAAGAGCATTTTCTATATTTTCTCAATCTTAAATTTCTCATGCAATTTTTAAATAAAATATCAAAAATTATTTTTCTAATTTAATAAATCACAAATTTTACAAATATCTATATACAAACATATATACATATGTTTATATATAAATATTAATATAAAAATATTATATTTAATTCCAGCAAACACATATATATATATAATACATATAAATATGACCATAAAATAAAAATCGAATTATAAACTTTACTCTTCTTTTTTTTTACTACCTAGGGGTATCCCCGCGGCCCAGCCCAGCGCCCAACAGCCCGTATCTTGGGTACCTGAGGCAAGCTGGGGTGAGACTAATCCCCTGGAGATGCACCCACCCTCCCGCTAGACCAGTGCATCGGTTGAATCCGGCCCTCGGAGTCGAACCCAAGACCTCGAGGAGCAAACCCGAGACTTAAGCCTCCTCCGCTAACTGTGCGGGCGCAGGCCAAAGCCCATAAACTTTACTCTTTAAATTAACTTTTAAATCACTAAATAAATTTTGAATGAATTTAAAACCCTTTTGAGCCACAGCCCCAACCACGGCCTCCCTGTGGGAGGACATGATGATGCCAGGGCTGCGCCCAGCAGCCTTCCGCTGTTGTGCGCAGCCATGGTGGCTGCGCCCACCAAAGCAGGGGATGGGGAGGGTTTTGGCCCTCCCCTATCACTATTTATTATTTTAAAAAAATAAATAAATAAAATTTCGCCCGTACTACGAGTTGCGAACTTCAGATTTTTTTGCATAAATTTATTTAATTCGCCTGTACGGCGATAATAAAAAACAAATAAAAATTTTACAATCCAATTTATATATGCAACACATATGAAATATATGTACATATATATATATATAAATTTCTCAGGGATTCATTATAGAAATATATAGAAAATTTCTTCAGGGTTGCAGTAGGGAAATCAGGGAAACTATAGAATTTTAATCAGGGTTTTCAAAGAAACATGCACATAAATTTCCATTTAAATCCCAAATCATTCTTGTAGATTCAATTTCCTTTTCAACAAGTAATTTCCCTCACAGAAATTTTAAATAATTTCTACAGATAATATAATACAGAGGTTTTCTGAACCATCAAATTTTCACAAATCAAGTTACAGAGAACAATTTCTTTTACGGGAAATATAGGAATTTAACATTAAACTTGTTTCTTTTCACAAACAATAACTTCCTGAAACTAACAAAATTTATTCACAAAAAGAACATAAAACATTCACAAGGAAAGTACCTGCTTTCCCTCGCTTCAGAAAATTGACTGGTGAAGAACTTTCACTGAAGCTTCCATAGTTCTTTGCCGAGATACAAACCCCAAATAGCAACCAGAATACAATACCAAGAAATCTTCCACAAATATACAGTATTTCCAAAATGGCCCAAACAAAGAAATTTTTGCAAAGCTCAGATATTTTTCCTGTGAGGAAATTGAATAACCTCTGTGTTTTTCCCCAGATCCAAAATAACCTCCATAAACAAATTTCCTCAACCATAATCAATAAATGGAACTTGCACACATGTCGAGAAAATGCAAAAATATCTCAACCACTTCTCGGATAACTTTTCTTTTCAAATTGCATGCATTTTAATTAATTTATTTAAATTTAAAACCAATATTCAAATAGCATGCATTTATTTTTATTTAATTTTCTAATTTTCAAATACAAATTTAATTTACAATTCAAATGCCATTTCCACAAATAATATTTAATTTAAATAAATCTATTCACACACTTAAACAATTTAATTTAATTAATTAATTAATTTAATTAAATAAATTTAATCTTTATGATCAAACCATTTAACCAAACAAACTAATTAATTAATTAAATAACTTGCAAACTAATTTCTTTAACATTAAAATTTAATTTAAATAACAGTAAATAAAACATAATAAACTATTATTTAAATTGACAATTTTCCTTTCAAGTAATTAAACCAAACAAAAAAAATACAAGATAACCTATGACTCAGAACTAAAACAAACGATGTACTATGACCGGGTTATAGACTAGACTAGGATGAACCAAACTACTACCTCCCAATCAACGTATCCGTTGAGTCTTGACACGCTCAGACCTGAGTACCCAGGTGGAGTCGGTGTCATGTACTTGCAATTCTTCCAACCAAGCAATAACATGCATATATATATAAACCATTGTACAGGCACACCGTGCGGAGAAAATCATGGATATCACAGGGCACTCGCAAGCGAGTGATGCGATTCCATTCTCCACACCAATACACATCACATGAGACTGACGAATAAAATAACTATTAGTCCATCATAAACATATACATAACAATAATCAACTGAAAATAAACATCTACGCTACCTCAAAGAATATCAGAAAACAGTAATCACCATACAATGTATCATCACATCACAAAATAAATCCACTATCGCTCAAAACCAGTGATCAAAATATCCAACCAAGGTACCATAGTCAACAGTATAAAAAACATAACAGCAGAAAACTTAAGCATAAATGGAGGGGTACTACAATTCGAATTTAATCTCTTTCTAATCGTAGTGTTGGGGAACACTTTCCAAGGGCTTAGGAGATACATGAAATATGTTTAAGATTGCAATTTAATGGCATCCTATTCCCAAAATTTATGTCTGTAAAATATTTTGTATGAATTTTTTTCCAAATTCCTATATATCCATCATCAATCATAAAACCTAAAGTCTAAGCCTTATCAAAGTGGGGTAGAGGGAGAAAGGAAGAGAAAGAGAAGTTGGCTTTATCATTTATATTTGGTGATTTCCAAATGTCTCACATTGGGAAATACCAACCCTTTGGCTTGGATTTTCTTTGGGAATCCAACCCAAAGGGTTGGACAACCATTTCATGCCAAATACATGATTTTTTGAAAGGGTAACAAAATTTCACATATTTTTGGACATGCTCTCAATCAAGTTTGGAAATATTTCAATGCAAATTTTTAAAAATACCATGATGATGTTAACAAAGGCATAAATTATATCCTCATATTTTTTACATGGATTAGGTTGGAAAAAGGAATGCCAAAAAAAAACTCTCTCTCATATTCTACATTCAATATTTTTAAATGATAAAAAATGTCAATTCTCATAGTTACAAGGACTCCTACATCTTAGGTTTTAGTACTAACATGATTATTACCAAACTTATTTAATATATCCATGTGAAAGATAGGGCATATAACTACTCCACATGACCAATATTATCTAAAATAATTAGGAAACTAAAAAAAATACTCTTTTCAAAAGGATCCCTCAAAGAGCTTGTCCTTTCCTCATTAATTGGAAAACTATATTAATTTTCTAGAATCTTGTGTGAAAAAGTATCCATTTAATTATGAAAAATAAAAATGAGGCATGTTATTGAATGAATAGATACTAAGAATTGTTTTGAATATTTTTGGAGGGATTTGACCAATGGAACCTATGGAGGGGGGCACCCAAGGGGTTCCCCCATCCAATATAGTTTCTTCTAAGGTATAGGCTAGTTTAGGTGTTTTTTAGGAAGGGGGTGGTCATTTCTCAAAAGCTAGAGATTACTTCTGATGATAAAGAAACATATATTTCTTTTGATGTTTAATATCTTGCTTCATTTGCTGAAAAAATTATTGGATCAAAGTCTCCTAAAGTGGATAAGGGTTTGACCCCTTTGGTGATTTGCTTTGAAGATAGATTTGTAGTAAATGTGTCATATGATTTGATGGATGAGGTGACTACAGGTATGTATAACTCTTTACTGGGTAAGTTCCTTTATTTTAGACCTAATGTAGATCAACTTCATAAGTAGGCATATTTGGTTTAGTAATTAAAATGTAGTATTATTATTAGTGCTATAGTGGATGATCTAGATTCATGTTTAAATTTGTGAATAAGGAAGATCTTATCAAAGTTTTGAGAGAAGGACCTTGGGCTTTTGATAAGAATTTTTACGAAATTATCTTTATATAAATGCAAATGAAAATATAGTTTTGATCCTTCTATGGATCTTGGATTAGTTGCCCTTGCTTGGTTAAGGTTGCTAGATTTACCTATGGAGTTTTGGAATTATAAATATTTCAAAGTATAGAAAATTATTTTAGGCATTTGTTGGTTGTTAATAAGGTTACTCAACAAAAAACTAGATTGGTCTTTGCAAGAATGTGTGTGAAGGTTACTATGAGGGTAACTGCACAAATTTGTGACACAAAAAGGGGTCTTAAGATGCCACTTTATTGTTGGAACTGAGTTTTGTTGGTGGGATAAATTGAATTAAGAAAATAAGAGTGTTGGGAGATATAATTGTATAAGAGCGAATTTGCACCCCTTACACAAATTCCCCTTTTACACATCCTCACCTTAGAAAATCAAATTTGAAGGAAAAATTCCACATCACCCAACTGCCTTCCTTCCACTTAGCATTTGTTTGTTTTGTTAGTGACATAATTTTTGTTGAGGATGCACGCGTGGCGCACAGATGTCTACGTGGCGTGCTATTGTCCCTGACGGATTCCCGCGTATGAAGTTGGAAGAGGCATTACACATTCAATTGGAATCAAATTTTAATGTCCCTCTTTGACCAACCAACCCCAAAAATGGAAGATTCTTCCCATCTCTCCTTCAAATTCATCCATCTTCATCTCATTTTTCATCCACTTGCATCCTCTTGCATGCTCTTGCACTCTCTAAGTAACAAATTGGCATTCTCTTAGCACTTCTAACATTCACTTCACTCTCAAGCAACACTTCAACACTCCATTATATCAACAACACTCCATCAACTCCACATAGCAAGTATGAAGCAAGCCACTGAAGCATGGGCTTGGAGTCTTGCGAGACCTCTCTTCATCACAGTTGAGGCTATGGTGACCTGGCCAAGTGCGCATTCTCCTTCATTAGCTAGTGAGCTTTTGGGTGGAGGTGGTAACATTTCACTCTTCTCCTTTGTGATTTGGTTGAGTAGCACTTTATTGTTTTGTAGTGTTTATTTCAACTTCTACTTTCTTTTCCTATTTATCATATATTTCTATCTCATTGCTATTTGGCTATCTGTGGAGGTGGAAACACCAAAATGGAAGTTTGAATGAGGAAAACCCCTATACAACCCCAAAAATTTTCCCCTTCTTGCTTGTGTGTAGGTGAAAGTATGTGTGGAGCTAGCTGGTGAACATACGCTTTTGTGAGATCATCTTTGTCACCTTAGTTCTCATTTACTTGTTTTATCACTTTAGTTTCTATTTCCTATATTTACTCATTTTGTATTTACCATCTAGATTAACTAGCTAGGCTGTCATTTTTTTTTTGGTAGTTTGTGTTGTGTTCATTGTTTTCTGACCTTACGAATGCCAACGCGCTTGAGAGACATCGGTGTGCTGCGTTATTGACCCAGAACTATGTTGCCATCCTTAGATAGGGAGCTATTTGAGACACAATACCAACTCCAAAAACCAGCTCGCCTAGCACAAACCTAAGTTTAGGATCTGCATAGTGATTGAAGTACATTATAGTCCTCATCTTTCTCGATCCTTGTTTCAAAACATTCCTTTAGAGTGAGGTAAGTTAGGTCAGCCCTCTACTCTCGTCTCTCCATGACCTGAAGCCTTGATGTTGTTGGTCCCTCTCTCTTACAATAACACATAGACTATGGATAATATTCAATACATTAGCTACTAATTATATAGAAAATATCAACTAAACTATTAAGCTACCTAGTAAATTTAATACCATGCACTATGGTTGTAATAATCTCTTCTAATCACAATTCAAATTCTTCTCTATGCTTTTAAATGTTGCATTTGTGTCTACTAGGAAAATTCCAGCTACAATACCTAACAAAATTTTATATCTATTTTATATAATTTGATGGATGCCCATAACTTGTTCCAAAGTATGTCAACACAGACAAAAAAATCTCTAAGAATGGTAGTATTACTAATCTCTTCCAAAACATTAAAATTATTCTATGTAGATTAAAGTTCTATTAATTTGGCTTCTTTCCTTGGAGGAAATTTTTTGTTTGTGCATTTGAGAAATACTTTTCTGTTGAACTCTTAAATAAAAAGTACTATTAACTAATAATAGTTTCTCTAATTCCTTCTAAATTTTTGGCTTTAATTACATAATCTATTTTTTTTATAAGTCTTTGGTTTAAAGAATATTAATTGGTGAAAATTTGATTGAATAAAAAAATAGAACTATAAAAATAATTACAAATTTTCTTTTAATTATTGATTTGTTTAATTTAAAAACAAAAAATAACTTTTTTCATTCTAAAATTTAATGAAAAATATAAAGAAGAGATTTTGTTTTATTTTAAATTTTAAAAATAAATATGCCTTTTAATAAATTATTCTTATTCAATTTTCAAATTTAGAAGTTGTAAATAAAATTCATATTTTTTAGTTAGTTGACAATAATAAATTTATAAGAGGTATATTCTTGCATAAATTTGACTCATGATATTATACATCTCAATTCTTGGTTATTATTGATTACTGATTTTCAAATTTGATCTTAATTTTTAAATATGTTATTCATCACTATAGGTCAAATTCATGACATGAATTTGATTTAGGTCACTTTTGTAATTTATATTTGATCTCAAACTTTTGAATTCAACATTTTTAACTTCAACCTTGTCTATTGCTTTGCTTGTACAAAATTGTAAGTGTGAAGTTTGCATCAAAATTAACACTTTATATTTGGATTGATTTAAGAAAACTTGGATTTATATAGTTTGAATATTTTAATTTTATAAAAAAAAATTATAGGCAAAAATGCTCTAGGGGGCATAACCTTATATTAAATTTCTAAAATTTTAAAAATTCAGGCAACTCCATAGTAGAGGGCATATAAATTAGTACAAAATTCTAACAGAACTATAGCAAAATCCTTAGAAGATGTTATATTCTAGACAACTATATAAATCTTATTTCATATTACAATTGACCTCTGATTTCACCTAAAATATATAGCCCTTAATTTCATCTCCATTTCTACAAGACACCTCCTGCAATGCAAAGGACCGATTGTGCCACTTTAAATGACCACTCCTATAAAAATATAAGAATGTAATTTCTTGCTTCATAGTAATAACCCCCAAGACATAGAGAGATAAAGCCCAAATCAAGTTTGTTGCTACACTTTCACCTTTTCCCTTCAATACACAACATATGCTACCCTAAAGATCCACATGTATGCACCAAATCAAAAGTATTCATCTTTTATTTTTTTCTTTGTCTCAAACATCAATTTGAAAAGTTGGCTCACTCACTCTCACTCTCTCCCTCTTTATCTCTCGCTCTCTCTCGCTCTCTATTTCTCTCTATCTCTCTTTGTCTCTATTTCCCTCTCCCTCCTCTCCCCTTCTCTCTTTGTATCACTGTCTTCTCAATCTCTTTTTATCTCCCTCTTTATCTCTATATTTACCTCTTTCTATCTCTTTGTCTCCCTCTCTACCTCTTTGCATCTCTTTATCTCTCTCTACTTGTCTCACTTCTCTTTATATCCTTCTCTCACTCACTCAAACACACTATATTTCATTGAACCTCCCCCTCTCCCTTTCCCTTCATCCTCTCTGTCTCCCTTTTTTTTTCTCTCTATCTCTCTACATCCCTCTCGATATCTGCATGTCTCCCTCTTTATTTCTCTATTTCTCTATATCTCTCTTTGTCTATCTCTCACCCCCATCCTTTCTCTTATTATCTCTTTTACCCCTCTCTCACTCTCTTCCCCCTTTCTCTTACTCTCTCATCTTTCTCTCTTTCTCAATCTTCCTCCACTTTTATCCTCTCTTTCTTTTCTCCCTCTATCTCTCTATCTCTTATATATCTCTTTCTCTCTTCATCTCTCTACCAATCTCAATCTCTCTCTCTCTCTTTCTCCCCCCTTTCTCTCACTCTCTCATCTTTCTCTCTTTCCCAATATTCCTCCACTTTTATCCTCTCTCTTTCTTTTCTCCTTCTATCTCTCTATCTCTTATATATCTCTTTCTCTTTTACTCTCTTTTTCTCTCTTCATCTCTCTACCAATCCCCCCCCCCTCTCTCTCCCTCTCCTCTCTATATCTCTTTCTCTCTTCTCTTTATGTCAAAATAAAATATAATTTCATCCTTTTAAATATTTGTTTCATTTTAATACATGTAAAATAATTAAAAATCATGTCCTACTTGACATAAATTGAGAGACTGCATAAACAAGCACACATTTTTATTTTCCTTTCATAGCAAGAAGTTGCATATAAAATATCCTTAATAATGCATGGTACATACTAAATTTTAGTGAAGATGAAATAAAAAAACTTAAAAAATTATCTTTCTAATGACAAAATAAATTATTTATTTATATCAACACTCATATTGAATACAAATATTAATAACTAAATTCAAATCATTAAAGGCAAGGTGGAAAATTTCTCCCACATCTCACACCAAAATAATCAATGAATCCATATGGACACATATTAACTTGGTGTGTATTAACAACCCTAAGAAAACTTGAAAACAAATCCTAAC
Source organism: Sequoia sempervirens (assembly GCA_007258455.2). NCBI lineage: Eukaryota > Viridiplantae > Streptophyta > Pinopsida > Cupressales > Cupressaceae > Sequoia > Sequoia sempervirens. The sequence continues at coordinate 100,705 of VDFB02341077.1, read as the reverse complement.
GAGAATCTAAATGTACATTAAAGGCATTTATTTATCATCAACGAGCATCAAAAATTTTCAATCATATTAAAGGAGCAAGCAAGCTAGGAACACTTCGATTAAAGCACCTAAAAAGAATCAAAATCCCCATAATCATTCTAGCATGTCTACATATTTAAATATTGTTGTCCTGAATCACTTCACAACTATAAAGTAAATCTTCTCTACAAAGTCAACTTAGAAAAACAGAAACCTTGTAATTTGATAATCTCCCATAAGTGTTTGTATGCACTACTACTCTTTATTATTTAAAGAAGCAAGAAAAACAAGGTGAATTAGAAAAGAAAGAACACACATTCAACAAAAACATATATGCACCTTGTACAATAGATTTGCATCTACGAAATTGATTAAGACCTATGAATTTATTCAAGAAAATGTAGTAAGTTTAGTAGAATCCCAAAAAAAAATAAAAAATCAAGTTTCCTTACCAATATAATAGATTTTAATATCTACATCAATATCATATTTTTCACTGAGCATACAATTAGATACTCCAATCATTTCATATTTAGTTTTCTAACACCCACAACATTTATTTATTTAATCTAAATGAAACTTAAAGAAAAGTTATTTTTCTTTACACTATTATACTCAAACTATCTTCTCTCATTTACAAATATTTATGAACATTCACAACAATTTCAATTTATATTTGGCAAACTAGTATATCTAAAGTATGTAATTCTATTTGATGGAAGAGGAAGAAAATTAATGACAAAAAAAATATTCAAGTGGGTTGAAGTTTGAAGTCATGGTCACGTTATAATTAGATCCATTTGAATGGATGTGTCCATAAAAATAAGAAAAAAATCATTAGATAACTAAATAGCACGAGATTTACTATCCAACCATCACAATGTACCATTGCATTAATGGCCCATACATTTAAAGCCAACATGTTTACATATGTGTTTGTAGCACCATTTGTAATAGCTTTCACCCAAAATGTTGTCTCATGTCAAGAAAAAAATAACTTTTATTGTTTTATCTATGAAAATGTTCTATATTTTGAGATAGTTGTGTTTAAACGTTTGTTCACTAGTTCAAAATATTATATCCATTCATATCGACCTTATTGCATTCAATGTTTGTTTGGTTTTTTAATAATAATATAATTGTAATATATTATATTAATAATATTTTAAAAATAATATAATTAGACGAGGCATATTACAATGACATCCAAAAATCTTTGTAAGGAAAATTTGACATGTGGTAATGTTGTTTTTTTAGATAAATACTTAGTGTCATGTAATAAATAATGGCATCGGGTAATGTTCATTTTTTAGATTTTAAAATCAATTTAATTAAAAAAATAAATTAAAGAATTTATTTATATAGTAACACAAATATATTTTTTATAATTATAAGAAATTTCAATGTATTTATTTGTAATCGTTTTTTGTTTATTTTTCAATAGTGTTCGTTTTAATTTGTCAATAGTTTAGGCAGGGTTTTAAGTTGTTTTATTCATAGATTTCTTTAGATGTTTTTATCTTGGAATTCATGAAATCTAATCAAACATCTTTGTAAGGAAAAACTAATCAAGTTAAATTTGATGTTTTAGTGGCCGTAATGTTGCTTTTTTAGATTTTAAAATCAATTTAATTAAAAATAAATACTTAGTGTCAATTCCACCAAAAGCAATGTGTAAATCTATATCCAATCTTAAATCCTCTCTTCTTATTTTTTGAAAAAAAAGAGCATCATTATTGTTAACTACCTAAAATGAATTCAAAAAAGAGTCTTTTTTTTATAACACTATTATTTTACCTGTATTGGCATGGTGTGATGGTTTATAGGTGGCATTGTTGTTCTCGCCACCATGGTTTAAACCCTGTTGGGGTGGTATTGTTGAATGGTTTTAATAGCATCCACTAGGCCAGACAACCTAAAGATGGAACATCACTCGAAACAGAAACCACTGCCCAACAACTACGTGATCTCCCTTTAAAAAAGAAAAAAAACTACAGATTAATGAGTTTTGGAACTAGCAATTGCATCTTAGTGTGCAATAGATACGCCCAAGAAATGTGAAAGATCAATGAAATAAATTTTGATCTATTATTAGGATGCAACCTAAATGTGCTTATTTTTAGGATCTTGGCCGTAATTTTCATTTCAATAAACATACTTAATTTTCATTTCAATAAACATACTTTAAAACACTCATGGAAACCTTATTTTCACGCTGCATATGCCAAATTGAAGTGAAAGCTGAATACCAGCCAAGAAGGAAACCAGCGGCCGGAGAGCAGGAAAAGAACGGCGGAAAAATGATATAACAGTGCCTATTTATCAGCTACTCGAGCCCGTTTCTCCGCCATTTTCGTTAGCTAAAACAGCCGCTAAATCTTCATGTAAATCTCTTCAACTTTACCCATGCACGATCACAGCTGCATGAAAAAAATCAAACAGCAGAAAATTAAAAAAACACATTTGGGTTTTTCTTTCTCTAAACGGTCCGTCCGTAGACACGTACATGCAAGCGTATAGTCTTCGCACCGTATGCGTATGTCTTTTCTGCTGTACGCCCCCTGCGTTTGCTGCCACGTGTTTCTTTTTTTCTTTTTTACGTGTTTGCTGCCTAGGAAACTCCAGGGAGACGTTACGTAAAAATAAAAA